>JAIPRM010003903.1:0-24521 GCA_025469315.1 Stegophylla sp. TES_Ste_2020 | reverse complement strand
AAAATGACCTCTCTAAAGTACCATCTGGGTATGATTCCGGTTCTTTAGAGATATTGATCGAAACTTTTGGTCCAGTATTTCTATACGAAAAAGTGTTCACAGAAAGAGAAAAAATAAAAAAAAAAAAGGAAAAAAAAAATAAATAAACATCATTGTAAAATCATAAGCTTCTTCACTTCGTTCAGAATCTAAAAAATATTTAAAGTAAAATTAAGTATAGGCAAGAAAGCCAGACATATTTCGCACCACGGATATCCTTCGTTGTTTGGTTCGGATACTTATGAAAGGTGTGTATGATTTTAAAGAAACGAAAATCATTTCTTTAATAAGATGATTCTGAACGAAAGAAGTTAATAATTATATAGAACAATAGTAGTCGTAATTTTCAACACACTCACCAAAAGTATCTCACTCGAAGAGCGAACAATATCCATGGTGCGAAGTATGTCCGGCTTTCTTGTCTATAGTATACTTTACTTAGTTGTTGTTTTTTTTTTTTTTTTTATCTAATAAATAAAGAAAAGGAAAAAAATACTGAAAAAAAAAAGTCTTAGAAAAATGTCCAACATTTTTTTTTTCATATATACAAAATTTTCTTGCGTCAAAATGTTTCTCATATTATTGTCTACCTATGTTTAAATTTTCATAAATTTTGGATTAAAAAATGATAGTTTCCGAGTCTTTTTTGTCAAATTTTAATTAGTTAAAAAAAAAAAAAAAATTAAAAATTGAGATATTCAAAAAATTACTTCTTTAAAGTACAAATAAGAGGCGAATTTGGTTTCAAAAAGTTGCTAATCGATACTTTTGGATAAGTTTATCTATAGGAGAAAGTGTTTACAGAAAAAAGAAGTAAAAATCATTGTGAAAACACTAGCTTCTTCACTGTATTCAGAATCTAAAATCCATAATATAATAATTATAATAAAATAATATTGTTGTTATTATTATTATATCTATATAATTTATTAACAGATACTACTCTCCCTGTCAGCAATGTAATTTGAAATGTATGTATTATTATGACTATAATTAAATAAATTGCTGATATCTGAAATTTGATAAAAATTTTATATAATTTAATAAAAATTACATCTTTTAGTATGTTTTCCCAAATATCTAAATTTAAACAATTTGGTTTCTGATTTCTGAGTGTTTTTCAGTATTGTAAAAATTATACATAGTAACGTAAAAATTATTATGAGAACAAAACGTTATTACTTACATTTTTAAAAATTCCATATTTATGCTAAGAGTGGTTAAATATTTTTCGAAAAGTAATCAAATCTGTTTAACAATATTGTTAATTGGTGAAAATTGTTTTTATTTCTATTTATTTATTTATTTCTCAGTTTCAAATAAATAACTAAAATCAATTTCATGAAAATATAGTTTACGGTATACTGTATAGCTCTTCTTAAATTTTCTGAACTTTTTCTCGCGTTTAATTAAATAATTTGGTAAATTAATGTTTTTAATGTATCAAATAGTTAAAATTTCTGATCTATAAAGTTCCTGGGTGAAAAATTGGATAAGTTTTACTGTCTGGAAAAGTGGTGAAAATATTTAATTAGGAAAACTTCAACATTGTAAAACCAATATATATATATATACTTTACTTCGCTTAGAATCTAAAAGTCGATTATTTACTGTCAAAAATGTCAACACGCGATTTATTTTGTTATGTCTAAAGTTTACATAATATGCCTTTGTGTACATGTCAATATAATTTATCAATGTCTAAGTTAAATAATTAAAGTTACTTACATACATAAAATGAAAATATAAATAAGAAAGTAGTGGGTTTGTTGAAAATTTCAACTGTTATATTGTTCTTAATATAATTAACTTCTTTCGTTCAGAATCGCTTTACCGAAGAAATGATTTATCGTTTCTTTAAATTCTACATACCTACAAAGAGTATCTTCTGACCCGAGGAGCGAAGAATATCCGTGGTGCAAAACGTGTCCGGCTTCCTTGTCTATACTTTATTTTTTTTTTTTAAATCTCTTCTGATTTTTCCTAAAAGAATTTTTGAGAGCTCTTTCTGGATGCACTTCTTAAAAGTCCTCAAACCACAAATTATTGTAACTCGTTAATATCGCAGTAGTTATAGCAAAACCAGAAAATCGAAGTGGGGAATTTTAATATTAATACACTGAATATACTTATTATTCGTATCGTGAACTTTCTGAGAATAAAAATATTAAACGTGTTAGCTAATTCCAAAAATACCCTCCCTCCTTCGACTTCTCTATAATGTTTAAAATATTTAGAACTAGAGGTGCATGTTTTACAAAATAGTTAACAGAGGAAGTCCACTGATCTCACCCTTAACAGCTCATTGTCTACAAATTTATATTATAAGTAGGTAATTGTAATTATTATTTAATTTTTTAAAACAAAAATAATAAATAAATAAAGAATACAGTATATTTATCGGAAGATTTCCGCCCCCTCGTGGTACAAATTTCACGGGGGGGTATTAATCACCCTCTACATTGGGCAATTTATACCCCGTTACACCACGATAAAATAAACATAGCGAAATTTTACCGGGGGGAGGTGGTAAAATATCACCGAGGTGAATTTGGCACTGTCTACATGTGCTTCATTAAATTAATTCAACTTCTTAAATTCAACTGGTTTTTCAATATTGTGATGTCACCAATTTTCAAAAAGATATTTAGCGTTATGTATTGTATTTCTAATCTCTCAGGGGTTCTCAAACTTAACTATTTATTTGTAATGATTTTAAATTACAACAACAACCTTAACTAAACAATAACAACCTTGTTTGATTGTTTTAATTATATATTTCGTTAGTTTTATACAGTCATCTGAGCGTTTCTTTTTCATCATAATATCTAATATTAATAATTTAAATATTTTTTATGCTAAAATGTATAAAAAATTTTTGCTTATTGCGCAAGTTTCGAAATCCATGTCCGGCATTTTTTGATGAATGTATTACTCTGAAAATGTATAGATGCAAAAATTTTTTTTTTAATTTTTTTAGTTTTTACGTACCTAATATACAAATGCACCAGTATAAAAAAATTAATATATATATATTTAAATTTTTTTTAAAAATCTGCAGCACAAAACTAGCGTTTTGGATTTTACGTCATATAGCAGTGAAAAGATAATCCAGTGAATATTATACCCATATTTTCAGTTAATTAATTTCAATTTGTATTTTTTACTTTTCAGGCAGAGATGATTTCAGTCAAAATGCAATTTCTGTATTTTAATTTTTGTTTTCTAAACTATTTCTTCGATGAAATTGAAACCAAAGAATATAAAATACCCACCAACATGAAATTCCAAAAGCTTTTTCGGCAATACTGTTTGGACATCGTAAGTATAATATTATGAAATAAGATCATATAGTATACACTATGTAATCATGTGAGTATTTATTGCACAATAAATAGTTTTTTTGGCTTAAAATAAAAATGACAAATTTCTTCTTTTCCTTATTATTTCATAATAATTGCCAATCCATTGTCATATAGTTTGGGTTAGAAATGCCCAATAAAGGTAGATAAATCGGGTTTTAATTTTTTTTATTTTTTTTTTTTTATAGAAAAACTACATAAATTTAATGAAACAGGAAGTGACATCTATTTATTTAATTATATATTTTTTTGTTTCTTATGTTTTTTTTAGATTCTGAACGGAATGAAGATGCTTATGATTTTACAATGATGTTTATTTTTTTTATTTTTTCATTTTTTCTTCTTTTTCTCCTTTTTTAAACACTTTTTCGTATAGAAATACTTGTCCAAAAGTTTTGATCAGTATCTCTGTAGATCCCGAATCACACCAAAATGGTATTTTAAAGATGTGGTAATTTTTCTAATTTCTCAGTACTTCTACCAAAATTGGGGAAAATCTGTCGAAAAATAGACAAAAAACGGTAAAATATGCAATAACCGGAATTCACGTAAAATTTAAAATTTTACGTGAATTTTAACTTCTAAAATAACTTCTAATAAAATTCCAAAAAAACTCGATCAACTCTGAGTGATGTACAGCATTTTTAAAATTTTGGAAATTCGTCATTTTTTGTTAATTTTTATGTAATAAAATTTTTGATTTTTAATATTTAGACTTGAAAATTCAATATAATCTCACTAACATTTATATTTCAAATTGACCTGAAAAAATCTCGAAAATCGCAAGTCAACTTTTTTCTCTATAACCGTTTGAAGTTAGAATTTCGACCGAATTCGTTAGTTAAACCTAAAATCACACATTTTTTACTCAGCCAGTTGTACATTTCACTATTAGCTGAGAAAAGAAAAAATATTATATGAAATAAAAGTGCTTTAAAAGTTTTTAAGGGCTTAAATATTTCTCATGCTATTTCTTATCTATATTTAAATTTTCATAAAGTTTGGATAAAAATATGTAGTATCCGAGGCTTTTCTTCTTATTTTTGAAAAAACTTCGATTTTTTTCGAAAATTTCGAAAAATAACCTCTTAAAAGTACTATTTAGAGAAAAATCGGGATTCAAAAAGTTGTTGGTTGAAACTTTTGGAGAAGTATTCCAATACAAAATAGTGTACACATAAAAAAAAAAGTGTGTACTTTGCTCGTTGGGGTGTCCTTCGCACGTCAGGTGAGATACTCTTGACGGATGTATTAAATTTTAAAGAAACGATAAATCATTTCTTCAATAAGACGATTCTGAACGAAGGAAGTTAATAATATAAATATGAAATAGTAGGTTAGATATGTTTAACAAATAATTACTGTTATTTAATAGTGTTGGGTGAGTAGTGTATTTTATATAATTTTTTTCGAGTCAAGTCGAGTGGTAACATTGAGTAGGAACCCGAATATTGTGTGTTAATAAAGAGGATTTTAATTGAATTATTTAAATAATGAGTGGGCTTAACTTAGAAAAAAAAATTTAATTTTAATCTTGAAGAATCAGAAATTGAACTTTTTTAACAAAATTATAATTTTCTTGTATTTTTAAAAAGGTACTTACGATATTTACATAGTAGTTAGCATCAAAGACTGGTACCTTTTGATTTTTATAGTTCTCAGTTATTTTTTCTTAAAGATTTTAGTTCCGGTTTAGGTTCTAAATTTTTTTTTTAAAAATCAGAATTTTCATTTTTTAAAGATTCTTGGATTTCACAATTGCAAGTTAATATAAAAATAAATTTTAAAATGTAAGAATAAAAATAACAATTTTAAGAAAATAATTTTGAAGAAATACCTATGTATTAATTATTTATATTTTAAAATTAAAAAGTTAAAATTAAATTAATAGTTTTTGTAAAGTCCGAAATTTTTATTTTAAAATAATGATTCCATTTTCAGTTCTGGTTTTTAAAAATATATAATTTTGATTTCGGTTCCCAATATTTTAAGGGTTCTTCAGTTCCAGTCCTTGATTACAATAATTGAGTATTTACAAAACTTAATGAAATTAATTTTAGGTATTCGAAATTGAAATATCTTTCGAAATTGAATAATCTCAAAATAAAAATTAAATTCTATCAGATCAAGAATTAAAAGTTTTATGAGGTGGTGATAAAAAAATGGTTATTTTACGTGAAAATGACCATTTTTATACAATTTTTAACTCTAAACGCGTACAAACATATGTACATAACTAATAATATTATTTATATAGATAAAGATAGATAAAAACGATGTATAAAAATAAAAATTTGTTTTCTAATTATTCACTGTGAAAGATATTTTGGGAAGTAATAACTGGACATAAACTTTTTTTTAGGGAATATTAAATTTAAATATTTCTAATAAAAATTGATATGAATATCAAACTAAAGTTCCGCTCAGAATCTTCTTATTGTAGAAACTATTTATCGTTTCTTTAAAATTTAATACATCCACTGAAAGTATTTTATCCGAAGAGTGAAGAATACCCATCTAATATTACAACCGGGGTCAGCAACCTTTACTTTTCTAAAAAATTACAAAACCTCAATGTTTAATGAGACTTATTTGTTGTAACGTATCCTTGTAAATTGCTTTTGCTGCTCTGGAGCTGCATGTAACCGAACCTTGCCCTTTAGTATGTTCCAACCCCTTGACTAGCTCTTTGTTTTGAAATGTAAAATTTGACAATTTATGTATTACAGGATAATATTTAGTGTTTATGTTCCCACAAAGTGTGCCCCTTCCCAAGGATAAATTATCAATCTGCCCCTGCAATAGATAATATAGTACCGAGTCCAGAATCTAAACAAATTTTTTTTCAGGTTTTTATGATAATTGATAAGTATTATATGTATGAAAAGTTTTGTAAACGTTTAAAATATGAAATTTTTCAGAATATTCGAAAGCTTTTTTTGGTTTTCATGTACAAGGGTATTGAACTCACCGAAGATGAAACACCTCAGCAAGTGAACTTGTGCGATTCAGAAACAATTGTGGTGTATCCAGACGAATATTTCTTGGGAAACTTTTTGTTTAAAATGAAAATAAAATTCATTTATATTTATAGATTTTTTTATTTTAGTTTTTTGTGTTACGCTTTGAAAAAGTTTTTAAATTATATAAATCAACAACAATACTAATGGACTAAGCCTTTTACAGAAAATAATGTAGTATATAATATTATAGTTGACGTAATACATGATAATATGTGTAAATGTTTGCATTTTTATTACTCTTTATACATATGTGTTTGTGTGTCTAGGATAACAATACAAGATATAATCTTATAATTATTATAATAATAATATTTTATAAAATATTCATAGAATTACGTATAAGAAAATGCTAGTTTACAATAGTGTATTTAGTTAAATTTACAATATTATATTTTATTTGTATGATTGACTGAAATCTAAAATTATTACGTGACCGTATCACAATATCTAAGGTAGTTGATGACTATATTAGCAAGTTTCAGTGATCTATCTAGAAAGGAATCATTATTGGTTGTTTGACTTCAAATATGATATAACAAATAGACCGCGAAATCGAGAATAATAGGAAAGAATACATTTTTGAGCTTAAACCTCGAAACTTAAACATAATTATAGTTTAATAAATCATACTCGAACTAATGTAAGTTAAGTGATATCTTTATGAAAGTAAATTCAAATCAACTAAATTTTGTGCAAATACTAAAGTAGCTCTTGCAAATGGTTAAATTATTCATAAGGGCAAGTCTTTTTAAAAATTTAAACTGTATAATATTGTTAGAATTATATTTTGTTATATATATATATATATATATATGTGTGTGGATAAAGATGGGGTCCAAATAGGTGAACTGAATTCTAAAAAAAAAAAAAAAATTACACAAGGAAACAGTAAATTGTTTTTTATATTAGTTGGATTTTTATATTTTTGGGAGCGTATATTTTTAAGAAAACCTAAAACGTTGTAAGATTTTCTGAGGATGATTACATGATTTATTAAAAAAAAAAAAAAGATCGGAGCTAACAGCTGAAATGAATATTTTGTAATTATTACGAATTGTGTGCTATCGAATTACCCGATTAAAAATAAAATCATTATATTATGTTATTTGTTAAATTACAAAAAAAAAAAACAATTAGTCGTCTGAAATTTTTATAAGAAATATCGTTAAATTTTTTCCCCCTCGTCTGGTAGTATATTATAAGGTTCAGAATAAAAGAGCCGGACATACTTCACACGGCGGGTGGGATTCTCTTGACGGGTGTATTGAATTTTAAAGAAACGATACATCACATCTTCAATAAAACGATTTTGAACGAAGGAAGTTAATAATATAAAAAATAAATGAGAAAAAGAATGTTAGAAAAATGTTCAACATTTTTTTTTCACATTATCAAAATTTTCTTGCGCCAAAATCTTTCTTATATGATTTTCTATCTGTGTTTAAATTTTTATATAGTTCGAATTAAAAAATGATGGTTTCTGAGTCGTTTTTGTCAAATTTTGGGTAGTTTTTTCCAAAAAAAAAAAAATTGAAGAATTGAGAAATTCAAAAAATGACCTCTTTAAAGTACAATCTAGAGGTAAATCCGGTTTCAAAAAGTTATTGATCGAAACTTTTGGACAAGTATTTCCATACGAAAAGTTGTACACAGAAAAAAAATAAATAAATAAACATCATTGTAAAAACACTAGCTTCTTCACTTCGTTCAGAATCTAATAAGTCTTTTAAACGTTGGTGTCTTACATTTAAATAAAGGAAACCAATTATGTCTCGAATCATAAACGATAATACTCTAGTCTGTCCTAAGCCTGTAAATCGGAAAGAAAATATTATTTTTATTAAAAACATTGATGTGAACCGGAGACATTTCGTCTATATGCTTTTTTATTTATTTTTGACACCGGACACAATCATTAATGGGACACTTCGATTGGACATAATTCGCGTGCTCGTAATTCTGTCGGGACACGACTCGTAAGCAGCGGGCACCAGTATAACATCAGTTCCACGTCGTGACACGTGACAATTAAACGGATAACATTATAATATTATTTACCTATTCCAGATTATTCCCACTTTGGGATTTCGACTTGAATCGTTTTCAGCGGTGTCATAAAATACGAGATTTAGAGTCATTATGTTGTGTGGTCTTAAACATCATTAATAGGACTAGGGACTTATAGGTCTAACAAAACTTAAAACATGCATGCATTTATGGTCAAAAAATGTACCAAATATGATATAAAATTAACGAAATATGCTCTGAAAATATGCGAAAACGCTAAAATAAAAACATTAATTTGTACTGTAAAATCTCAAAATATTTAAAAATTGTGTCGTAAAATGTATTTTAATAAGTATTACTAATTCTTCTTTTATTATTTATGAAATTTCTTTTTTTTTTTTTTGTTTTAATCCTTTATTCTTTTTAAGCTTACATTTAAACAAATAAAAATTTCAAATAATATTCAACCTCTTTAGTTATTCAGGGAAAAATTTTCCGATACCAAGAAAACTCAAACTAAATATTAAAAAATATTTGAAATATGCACCTTTATCGAAAAAAGTATTAAATATGCAAATTAAAGAGAACTGCATACTACTTTTGGTGTTATGAAACGTATTTCTATATTACTTAGCTATGTTTTGAATGATTTTTGAAAAACATACTAACTCCTAGCTAGTCCCTAGTCCTAATCATTAATAATAAATTCATTATCAAGTGTTCAGTATCAAGATTAGTTCAGATCGATCGGCTGAGATTTTATCATTCCATCAATAACCATTTAAATAAACAAATAAAAATATCATTAAACATCAGTCTGTCTCATTAGTTTTATTTGTATTGTGTTTCGTGGTTGATATAAAAACTTTTAATATCATAATATAACACAAATATTTTACACGTCAGTATCAATAGTTCGCATAAATAATGAAAAAAAATATTATTTTCTCATAAAACGTTAAGTACTTTAAATTTGTAATTAATCTAGGAATAATCGTGATCATACAGGTAGGTACCAAATTAATTTAATTATTTTTACAAAATAAATCCATAAACGTAATAACCTTATAAAAACTATGTACCCAGTCGCTACGCCTATAAGTTTATAAATATCAGTAAGCATAAAAAAATTACACAGTTTTGTTCTTCGTTGGTGTCACTTTATAATGTATATGTAATAATATTGAACATTTTACTCGAGTGACATAAATCTACCACACTGCACGTTTTACAACACGTACCTATAGCAGCTTTATCGATTTAACCCTGGAAATTGAAACCATCCCTTGACTTTTTGCATAAAAAGTGACGTTACTTCAATAAGTTTCATGTTTTAAATTATAATATACACGTTGTGAGCTGTATAGGGATTAAAAACGCTTTTAAATTTATCCATTTTGTTTATTCTAATAAAAAAAGAGAGAGTAAGTGTTTTTTTTCGTTTATTAGTTGATAACTTATTTTTCCGTTTTATGAAAACGTTTTAAAAGCTTTAAGATTCTGAGTGGAGTGAAAAAGCCGGTAGTTTTACACTGATGTTTATTTACTTGATTTTTTTTTTTGTTATAGACACTTTTTTGATACGATAAAAGTGCTCGGCTTAGTACGTAAATATTAGGTTTATGTAAGATAATTTTATTTTCATGACACTTTGGAGAGGTAAGTTTTTGGAATATTAAATAGTTTTACCAAAAACTAAGAAAAGCTACCTCAAATTTGAGTAAAAGGGTAAAATATGCTGTAAACAAAATTTTCATGGATGATATAGAACTAGAGACTTGAAATTTTTAACAATTATTAAAAACAGTATGTATTATACGTAATTTTTAAAAAAATATTGAACATCTCTTTTGTTCAAATGTAAGATTGGTGTAATTCTGTCAATTTTCAAGGTAAAAAAAAAAGAAAAAGAAATTATTTGTTATAGATGCTTCAAAAAATAGTTCTATAAAAATCTTGTGCTAAATATATGTGTTGATATTTAAAACGATGGATAAGTTCCATTGCACATTTATAAACCAAAAGTGTTAATATTTTTATAATATTATTTAAAAATGTGTATGAATACAGAGATCTACAGGGGTTGAAAGAGATCCGTTTCGATACATCTGTTAAATAGAATCGAAATAATTCTACTGCCCAAATAAACAATAAAATATCTTTAATTAACTTTTAATATAATAAAATATTATCATTCCATCGCGAATAAAATAATGGGGTTTTATAGTCCTATATTGGAGTAAAATTTTTAGTGATATGATTGACCACTCTCATAGGTTAATCCCCCTCCCCTCCCCTCGACGTTGTTAAATTTAATAATTTTCATCGAAATGACTGAGCACAATATTTAATATTAATATACTGTGAACAAGCTTATTGGCACATAAATAATTGAAAAAAAAAATTTTTGGATTTCTAACAGATAAACTTGACAGACATTGTATTCAGCTCAGTAGACGTCGACTTTTTTTTTTTTTTTTTTTAAGTGAATTTTGATACATCATAAAAAATGTAAAAGAAAAATAAATTAAAATCATACACTCTGAACGAGGCGAATAAATGATGGTGATGTATGACTTTAATCAGCGCAGTATTTACGGGGATAGTCCAGGGGTATTGTACGAAACGCAAAAAAAAAATTGCATAAATATTCCAACAGCATAAATAATAGCTAGGGCAAAGGCCTCGTAGTCTTAAGGCTAAAGTCACCAAATACGCCTTTTAATACTCAAAGTATGCATGTATACATAAACCGAAATAACGAATTTAGCATTATACTCAAAATATATATTTCCAAAATTAAAACATTCAGTTTTACAATTCAGTATCGACACACCCATAAATACGCAACTGTTATTAACTATCAAAAAACATGTTTTTAACAGTTACATATTATGTGGAAACCCCCTGAAAGAAAAAAAAATTGAAAATACATCACTGATATTAATAAATATTGTTTTATTCGGAAACACAACGATACACAAGCCGAATGGAAGTATTCGAACTTCTTACTTATTTAAATACCTGGTAAAATGTCTTTAATAAATAGATTAGTTTAATTAACAGACTAAACACGTCAAACGCTGGTAATATTATTTATAATACATATAAAAATCACAGTGAATTAAGTACCTTTTAGATTCTGAACGAAGTGAAGAACTAGTGTCTTTACGATGATGTTTATTTTTTTATTTTTTTTCTGTGTACAACTTTTTGTATGGAAATACTTGTCCAAAAGTTTCGATCAATAACTTTTTGAAACCAGATTTTCCTCTAGATTGTATTTTATAGAGGTCATTTTTTGAATTTCTCAATTTTTAAATTGCTGCGCTATTACGCTGACACTGCTACGCTAACATTAAGTATAAAACGATTAATGAAAAACTTAGTTAAAATAAAAGAAATTTAATTTCAAACACGCATCTGTCATATGTTTTATGAGTGAAACGATGGTACTCTACATTAAAAATCTTCAAAATATAGAAAACTTAATACAATTCGAAGAAGAGAAAAATGGTATAATTTTTGACACATTTCGAATAAAGTTTACGAAATTAAAAGAAATAACATATTATCTTGAAGACTATGTGTTCATTCCATATATTAGAAAATGTCTTTTATAATTTTTCACTTTAATGTAAACTTAAAAATTAACAAAATTACAATCATGTCATATATTGATATCCTTTATAAATTACCAGTTCCATCTTGAATAAAAGTAATATATTATAGTTACGGTATGTATACATTTATTTATTATTATTAATTTATGTTTATAAATGATATTTATACTCTAAACACTAAAACAAATACATTTTTTTATAAATTGTTCGTGAAATTATTTTTTTCCTCCGAATAATACATTAAAAAACACTTTGATATGGTTTAGTATTATTTGGGGATACGAGAAAATGGGATTCGTCAAAGGGGTTTTCTATGAAATGGGTCTAATCCAGGATCTACCCCTGTTATCCTACGAAAATTGAGTGTCAAATAATGGTCATCTGGCTGTCAACACGTAAAATATAATATATTATATTGTATAAAACAGGAACAAGCAATTCCTCTGAAATTTAAATCAATAACACTCCCGGTTTTATACATATTATTATATATATATTATTAGAAAGTGTTTTTACAAAGATGTTTATTATTTTTTCTTCTGTTTACACTTTTTTGTATAAAGATCTACTTGTCCAAAAGTTTTGATCAGTAACTTTTTGAAACTGGATTTGCCTCTAGTTGGTACTTTAAAGAGGTCATTTTTTGAATTTCTCAATTCTTCAATTTTTTTATTTGGAAAAAACTACTCAAAAATTGACAAAAAAGACTCGGAAACCATAATTTTTTTATCCTAACCTAATGAAAATTTAAACATAGATAGAAAATAATATAAAAAAGATTTTGGCGCAAGAAAATTTTGAAGATGTGAAAAAAAATTTGAACATTTTTCTAACAATTTTCTCCTTATTAAATTTTTTTTCTTTATTAATCAGGTAAAAAAAAAAAAAAAGAAGTTAAGTTAAGGCAAGAAAGCCGGACATACTGTACACCACGGATATTCTTCTCACTTCGGGTCAGATACTCTTGGTTAGTGTGTTAAAAACGACGACCATTATTGATCTTTATATTGTTAATTTCTTTCGTTTCTTTAAAATTCTACATACCCACCAAGAATATCTGACCCGAGAAGCGAAGAATATTCGTGGTGTGAAGTATGTACGGTTTTCTTGACTTTGCTTTACTTTTTTATTATATGGCCTGTAATTATGTTTTTCGTATTAAATAAAACGTTATTCGAAAACGCATTTAGTTAACGAGTAGGTTAGTCATCAATATTAATTAATATTGACTTGTGAAGTTTGGAAGTGAAATAATGCATTAAATTAATGAAATGTTCAGGTAGAATGTACCTATCTACATTGAATATAATTAAAACGATTGCATTGAGATTCTGAGTGGAGTGAAGAAAGTTTGGTGTTTTAACAATGATGATTTTTTTTTTTCTGTAAATCTTTTGTTTTGTTGTAAAACTTATCTAAAAGTTTGGATGGTACTTAAAAAAGATACTTCAAACAATGAAAAATAAGTTCAAATTCGAATAGAAAACAGTAAAATATCCCTCAAACTAGACTTTTATGGAATCGAATTTAATTATTTAGTCTTAAAACCAAGACGAATAAAAGTAATGGTATAAGAAACTTTAAATTAGCACCCTTATCATCAATGATAATATAATATTGACAGCTATTTTTTTTTTTTTTTTTTTAATTCATGGTTGGTTTATGAGCTGAAAAATTAATAAAATCTTATCCATATTTCAAAATAATTTAAAGTTAGAATTTGTATGGAACTGGTCATTTTTAAGTAAAATGATGATTTTTTGCTATGAAAACCCCATTAAAACATTTCCTTCTTCTAATCTGGATATAATTATTTGTTATAAAAGATTCTTCACAATTTTTTCTTATATGACCTAAATTTTCGTAAAAGTTTGTTCGATGAATAATGTTTTATAAGATTTTGAAGTTAAAACTGCTATTAATTCAAAAAATAATAGATTCAATTATTGTTTAATTACTTTTAATTTGATTTACTCTTCTTTATTATTACGTAACATATTCAATGAATTTTTTTTAGGAAGGAAAATTGTATACAAGCTTACTTATATTAGATTGGTCAATTTAAATTAATGCTTTTTTTTTTTTTTTAATCAATTATGGTCAGTTTTATTCATAAAAATTTTAAACTTCAAAACACGGCAAAAATCATAATTTTTATGTGAATTTAAATGGACACGGATTATTCTGTTATTACAATATTCCAAAAGTAATAAATTGCTTAAATCTTGAAAACGTCAACTATCTCTTCATACCTATCATGCACGAATTTCGGATAGAAGCAAATATTATGTTATAACAATATAAGACTGACAATTATTACTATCTATAATCAAGGAATCTCCAATCAGAATTGTTTTATTGAAGAAATGATTTACTGTTTCTTTAAAATTCATCATACCCACCAAGGGTATCCCACCCAAAAAGAAGGTAGAATTCCCATGGATCGAAAAAATAAATATAATTTATTTTTCGTGTTAAAGTTTCATAGATATTATTCATTTGTAGCGATCAATTGATAAATAATATTAATGGAAAATGTAGAAAAACGATTGTTAAAAGTTTAAATACTCCAAGTCAGAATTGTTGTCTAGAACAATTTTAAAATACTGCGATAAAAACCTTCTGTTCGATTCCAGCGTATTTTTTTGTATAAATAATAAATACAACGGGAAACTTACGACGTAACCAAAACAATTTTTTCAAGTTTAAGTACCTGTGTAAACTATAATACAGAATAAATTATGTTTAAAATAACTACGAGTTATATATCACACGATCAAAAATGGGTGAAATACTTGAAAAAACCCGGACATACTTCGCACGATGGGTGGGATTATTTTGACGGGTGTATTGAATTTTAAAGAAATTTCTTCAATAAAACGATTCTGAACGAGGGAAGTTAATACGTAATATAAAAAAAATAAATGAGAAAAAAAAATGTTAGAAAAATGTCCAAAATTTTTTTTTCACATTTTCAAAATTTCCTTGCGCCAAAATCTTTCTTATATGATTTACTATCTATATTTAAATTTTCATATAGTTCGGATCAAAAAATGATGGTTTCTGAGTCGTTTTTGTCAAATTTTGGGTAGTTTTTTCCAAAAAAAAAAAAAAAGTTGAAGAATTGAGAAATTCAAAAAATGATCTCTCTAAAGTACAATCTAGAGGCAAATCCAGTTTCAAAAAGTTAGATTGTAGATTGTTGTTAGATTGTAGTATTGATTTGTACTGGCTACAGCTATTTTGAGCATTTTTAAATAAAATAATATTTGTCCTAGTGTTTAATTGCAATTGAAATTGTCCTCGTTCGATTTGCTATTGAATATTTTATTTATTAATTGTACAGTTTTAAATTCTTTATTTATTTTTTTTTAGACCAAAGACATTTTGTTTTTTACTATATCTGCAACTCTACCATTATGTCCAAGAAGTCGATCATCCCTAGCATTTATTATAATCTATAGACTTTTATGGAGTCTTAAATTTTAGTTTTGAAGTTTAATTATGACTTACATACATTTATAACAGTTGAATTACTACCGGCTAAAATACAATAAATTCGATTGTAAAAAAATGTACCAAAAAAATGCATTAAGTTCAATATATTATGCAAAAATATGCAAAATAAAAACAGTAACATTTTCATCAGATTAATATAAATCGTGAACATTACTCGTTAAAACTCCATTTGGACGTAGCGAAAAAAGAAACATGCTGTTGCATACAAATCCTTTTTCAGACTTAAACCAAATTATAAATATAAATATTTTTATGAATTTGATATAGATTCTTACTCAATAATCTTGAATTACTAAAGAAATGTATTTGTAAAATTAAAAAAATAACTTTACACAAACCAGGCACAATCGAATAGGTTTATGTGTTATTTACATTCTGAGCGAAGCGAAGAAGCTAGTGTTTTTACGATGATGTTTATTTTTTTAAATTTTTCATACAGAAATATCTGGTCCAAAAGTTTCCATTAGTATCTCTATTGATCAGATATCATACCCAAATGGTATTAATATAAGTAATTTTTCAAATTTCTCAGTACTTTTTTCAAAAACGCGGAAAATCTGTCGAAAAATTTATAAAAAAAACCGACAAAATATGCAACTATCGGAATTTTCATAAAATTTAAAATCGTTTTTTTAATGTAACTTCAAAAATAATGTAGCTAGAAATTTGAAACTTTCACCAAATATAAAAAATGGTCACGAAAACAGTTCATAGAAAATGCAAAAATATTTGATAAATTTTGACTTAAGTATAGCATTTTGAAAACTTTGGAAGTTTCTAATTTTTTGATAGTTTTTATATAATAAAACTTTTAATTCTTGATGTTAAAACTTGAAAATTTAATACAATCTTACTCTCATATATGTCTAGTTGATCTGAAAAAATCTCGAAAATCGTAAGTCAACTTTTTTCTCTATGACCGTTTGAAGTTAGAATTTTGACGAAATTCGTTAGTTTTACCTAATTTTGTTCAATTTTTTTTTGTTATGTGTTCTGAAATATATTTAATTTAAAATTTGTATTACAAATTTACTTATTTCCACGAAGTCGTTCGCTAATTCCGTTTCAATGGATTTAACACAGATATCATCAATCTGAAGTCCACATGAAGACAAAACGTTTTGAGATATTATCATTCTCAACCAGTTATTTGTTTCTGTGACACGGCAGGTTAAGGTTTACGAAAATCTAATGTTAAGAGTAATGAATGCGTCGAAAAAAGCCCCCCATATTGATTGACGTAGTTAGTGATGTTCGAGAAGGGGACAGTATTCTGTTGTATTACGAACATATAGTGGTCCACACGCTTCAGTAGTTGTTATCTATTTCGGTGGTATTACCCAAACTAAATCAATTATCAATACAGCATAGAAATACGAGTTAATAATACGTATGTCCTTGTCAAATGTCCGGACTCCAGATAGCAAACCAAATTAACCGTGACACACAAGTACAATATATGTATAGATTCTACACGTACAACTATATCTGCGTTCAATAATAGGCTTTTTTTTTTTCTTTGTTACAAATCGAACACAGTAATCTATACTGTAATTGCAAACTGATCCTTTAATCCTTTTGAAACTCGTTTTACGAAAAATGTTTTCAATTTATTTTGCGGTTCTATCAGCCAGCTTTGGGAATTATATACTCTGTAAAGCATCTATTCGTTATATATAATCAACTTTTACCATTTCTCAGAAAAGATATATATATATATGTTTTATTTGTGTCTTTACGCAAACAAAATTAAAAAGTAACTACGAGATACAAATATTATATTTAATGTTCCATCACTATTATTCCTGAATACACCAATATCGGTTGTATTATATACCTATATTTTAATAATAAATAATAAAAAGGTGTATTAAAACACATTTAAATTTGTGTATGAATATTTAAATTTGTAAATGAAATAATCGTGAATTAAAATCCTGGATCGCATTATCAAAAAATCTAAAAATTATTATCTTAAAATCTAAACAATAATAATTTTGGTTCGGGACTTTTTACATTATGATTGTTGGAAATGTGTATGTTAATGATATATTTAATTCACCTTGTACGTAATATATTCCATAAAAATACAGCTTTTGAGTTTTGATTGAATACAAAATTAATTGTTTTAAGCTTTAACACTTTCTTAAATTTTAAAAATTACGGTAAAATTACAATTTTTATATATTATACCGAAATTGGGAAACCAATAACTGGTAATAACCAATAACCATTTTTTTTTTTAAATTATTGATAATTGGTAACAGGTTTTTAAAAATTTAGAACGTTACTAACAAATTTATATCTAACATGTATAAAATATAATCACTCTCAGCGAAAAAGCTAAATCCATATTTATTATTTTTACATATTCTAATAAAGATTTATTTCCCCTTTACCTATTCATTAGAAAACGAAAGAATATTAATTTCACAAAAAAGGTTCTAATTAATTTATTATTATAAACACCCTAATAGTTTTTCGGCAGAAAAGAAATCTTAAGTTACGTATTTATTTATTTAATTGTTAATCTGAAAGAACACAAAGACTTGTTTTTTATTTTAAAAGAAAAATATAAACAATATACGGATCACTATGTACCACTATGGTTTTTACTATTCTCTTGTTACAGCTTAACTTATCTAAGTTTAATATTTTTTTTTTTTTGCATTTTAGATTCTAAACGAAGTGAAGAAGCTAGTATTATTACAATGATAATTATTTATTTTAGATTCTGAGCGAAGTGAAGAAGCTAGTGTTTTTACAATGCTGTTTATTTATTTATTTTTTCTGTGTACATATTTTCGTATAGAAATACTTGTCCAAAAGTTTCGATCAATAACTTTTTGAAACCGGATTTGCTTCTAGATTGTGCTTTAGAAAGGTAATATTTTGAATTTCTCAATTCTTCAATTTTTTTTTTTTTTTTGAAAAAACTACCCAAAATTTGACAAAAACGACTCGGAACCCATCATTTTTTGATCAGAATTTTATGAAAATTTAAAAATAGATAGAAAATTCTATAAAAAAGATTTTGGCGCGAGAAAATTTTGAAAATGTGAAAAAAATTTTGGACATTTTTCGAACATTTTTTTTTTCTTATATTATTAACTTCCTTCGTTCAGAATCGTTTTACTGAAGAAATGATTCTTTAAAATTTAATACGCCCGTCAAGAGAATACCACCCGTCGTGCGAAATACACCCATCGTGCGAAGTATGTCCGGCTTTTTTATTTATTAGATAAAAAAAAAAAAATAATGTAAAATAAAGTAAAGTAAAGACAAGTAATCCGGATATACTTTGCATTACCCAAGTGTGTTGAAAATGACGACTAATAATTATCGTTCTTTATATTATTAACTTTCTCCGTTCAGATTCGCCTTATTGAAGAGATTATTTATCGTTTCTTTAAAATTCTTCGAACCCACCTAGAGTATCTGACTTGAAGATCGAAGAATATCCATGGTGCGAAGTAAATCCGGCTTTTGTTTTCATGATTATTATTTTAAAAGAATACAAAGACAGTTTGTTTTTATATATTAATAATATATACCTGGAAATTTAATTTGCGTTTTTTTTTTTTTTTTTATTTGTATTTTGAACATAAGTACCTCATGAAACAGTATTTTCCAGGTAAATATAATTTATTAACTTGATTTACTTTTATATTAAAAGGTCCAAAAAAAAAAATGAGTAACAGCTTACATTTATGTAACAGTATTAATATTATTAATGTCGGTTAAAGGAATACAATAAATTATATTTTTCAACCAATGTTAAATAGTGAATATACCAAAAATCCCGGACACGAATAATAAATAAAAAACCAAAAAAAAAAAAAAAAATTGCCAAAAAATATCTGTGTCGTGACCAGGATTCGAACCTGGGTTATTGCGGCCACAACGCAAGGTCCTAACCACTAGACGATCACGACGCTTGAACGATTCGATTGAAAGAGATCTATACAACTGAATGATTAATAATTATTGCTTTGCGTACGTAAAATATTAGAATAATAATATATTATTATTATATAATATGAATAATATTATTTTATTATTACTCGTGTTATATTAACGATTAAAATATGTAAAACAATTAAACAATGAAAATGTATATGTATATGATGTTATAATTTAAACACAATTGTCACGAAAACTCTTATACATCGGTGTTAAATAAAATATTGTTTGATTTTCATAAAATGTATTTTATTTTATTTTTTTTTTTTTTTAACAAAAATAATAGAGCTAGACAGTTTCATCGACTGCTGGAAATAGTCACGCGTATATTTTAAACAAATTTCAAAAACATTTGACCAAGTTTGAGCTAAGTATATAAATCTTTGTAAATATTTCTCGTTTTTTGTAATTTTTTTTTTTTTATTCAATATTGAATTCTTAATATTATTATGACCTGAAAATTCAAAATAACTTTACTCACATATTATACGCCTGATAAACTTGAAAAAAATACTTTTTTCATAACCATTCAGTTTGGTGGAATTCATTAGTTTTACGTAAAATTACACACTTGAACGCAAAAAACAATAAAAATTGGCCGGCACATCTTTATGGAACTTTGTACATAGGTAGTTAAAGAATTATATCGCAAATATTTAAGTACAATACAATTTTTTATGAAAGAATAATTCAAAATTTTATAGCGTTTTGATCTAAAAAAAAAAAATACGGACAAATTTATTATTAATATCGAAATAATTATTATCAAAAAATCAATTTTAGTTATTTAATTCTGATTCCAAAACTAACATTTATGGAAACGTGAAACTTTTGCCATCGATTAAAATATATTGCATTCGCATATTTCAGAAAAACTTCAAATTCATTTGATTCATTTTGAGCTAAGTAGGTATGTAAGTTTGAAAATATTTGAAATGTTCTTGGTGTATTATAAGTTTCATTTCATACAATTATTTTAATTTCTTGGTCTTAAGACCTGCAAAATTCTTTACAAATGTTTTAATAAATATCAATAATGGTATTAAAAAAAATATTGAAAATCTTTCACGTCAGCTTCTTATTTTATAGCCATTTAATATTAGAATTTGTATAAAACTGGAATTTTTTACGTAAAATAATAATTTTTTTACAATCAAAACATCAGCAGTTTATCGAAAAATTACCAAAAATTTGTGTAAGAACGGTTAAATATAGTTAAACAGTTATTAAATCATGACTCCAAAACTAACTTTACTAAAAACTTAAAAACTTATAGTAACAATTACAGACTGAAAAATATTTCGAACAAATTTAATCGTTTTTGAGATCATTTTTTAATATTGGAATTATCGGTCATTTTTTTTCAAATAAAATTTTTGATTTTTGATGATTTGTACTGAAAATACAATAGAATCGTATTTATATGCACACGTACAATTTTTAAAATGTAAAAAAATGTTTTGTAGATTTTTTCTCAGATAATAGTAGAATATAAAACTGCTTAAGTCAAAAATAATTTATTTTTTCATTATTAAAGCAAACTTTATAATTTTTAAGTAAAATTGTATTTAATGAACTGACGCTCCGCTTAAGATTGTCTTATTGAAGTGATAATTTATCGTTTCTTCAAATTCAATACACCCACCAAGAGCATTCCATCCAAGAAACGAATAATAATATTCATGGTGCGAAGTATCCCGGGCTTTTTTTTTACATTTTATGATATATATTTACGTATTAATGTAGCCAATGTAGGTCACTGACCCTGTCACCAATAAATTAAAAATTTAATAAAAAAAAAAAATGGTTTCTCTAAGAAGGTAACCAATTTGTAATAAATTGTAATCACCAATTTGTGGTGAAATTTGAAATTTATATCATATGATATTATGTAATACGTGAGAAATATTATTATATTAATTATATATAGTAAAAGTTTTTGATACATTAAAAAAAAAAGACGATTATACTTCGCACCATAGGTATTCTTCGCTCCTCAGGTGGGGGAACACTCTTGGTGGGTGTTTTGCATTTTAAAGAAACGATAGATTATTTATCAAATAAAACGATTTTGAGCGGAGCTACACTATATGTACAATACTAATAATATGCGATTAGGTAATATTTAACAAATTTTATTTATTAATGTTGGGTACTCCATAATTGTATTCGTGTGTGTGTGTGTGTTTGTATTAGGTAATAAATGTCTTTATAAAAATTCTACAAGCAATAAAAATCTTATTTTTATAAGTTCATATACATATAACTATCAACCAATCTTTAATTAGCATTTTGGTGTTTTTATGAGAATACTTGGGTTTTGAGTTATTTTACAGATTTCAAAATTATTTTTCCAATAATAACCGAATAAAATTCACTATTTTTTTTTTTTTTTATTTAAATGTCCAGAAATCGTCTAATACTATTATTATTAGTATTTAATATTTATAGTAAATTTTCCGTACTTTTTCATTTATTTTTTTTTCAATCAAACCTTGTAAAATTTTTATTATTTTCCGTAAAAAATGCTCTTTCACCAAAATATTCGCAATGCAACACTATGTATCACGCAATACCGTAGACAGGATTTTTTTATAGGGGGCTGGGGGGGGTTCATAATTATATTGTGGTAGGTAGTTTAAAAAAAGCATAAACATAGTGTAATATTTATAAAATTTTGTTTTAACTATATATATTTATTACTACTAATGAAAATAACTATAGTACAAACAGAAGATCTGTTTTTTTAAGTGATTTAATAAATATATTACCTTTCTGCTTTTGGTTTCCATTTGGTAACTATCTTCCTTATAGTTTACAGATAGAATTGCTCTATTCTTAAGTTTTGGAACTTTAAAATAAATCTAAGAATAAATATATTTTTAAATTGAATTTTATGATTAAATAATATTTCAAATCAAAAATATTCCCTTACTTTGTATTTATTTAGACCAGTCTCAGACTCCTAAAAAATTACAAAATCACTTTTATTAAAGTATGAAGTAAACACACTATAAGTTTTTTTTTTTTTAATTCCTCCCTAATTTCTTCTTTTATTTTTCATTTTTTGAGACACCAAACATTGTTTTCGATATTTCATGTGGATATTTTACACAACAGTTTATCATAATAAAATATTTTATTTAATACTACTAAATCAAAAAATACAAAGTACAGAGAACAAAAAACAAAAAATAATAAAGTAAATACACACAAGTAAATAAAAATATAAATAACGGAAAATGTATTATTGTGGATTTTGGAAAAAGCATTTTTTTTAAATAAGAAATTCCTACAAGATCGGTCCTACCAATTTTTTTTTGTATGTAATTTTAGTTAAAAATAACAAATTTCATCAAAATTCAAACGGTTATAGAGAAAAAAAAGTTGAATTACGGTTTTTGAGATTTTCAGATCAATTAGAAATATATGTGAGTGAGATCATATTACATTTTCAAGTCTTAATAATATGGAGAAATAAAAAACGAGAAATTTTCAATATTTTCAAAATTCTATACGTTACTCAAAATTGATCAATTGTTTTTGAAATTTTTATGAAGTATTTTCTTGAAAATTTTTAGAAGTTGGTGAATGTTTTAATTTTTAGCTACATTATTTTTGAAGAATTGTTAAAAAGCAATTTTCGATTTTATGAAAATTCCGGTCATAGCATATTTAGATGTTTTTTTATCAGATTTTCCGCGATTTTGAAAAAAAGTATTGAGAATTTTGAAAAATGACCTCTTAAAAGTACAACCGGGTTGTGATTTTGGATTTATAAAGTTACTGATAGAAACTTTTGGCCAAATATTTCTGCACGAAAAAGTGTTAACAGAAGAAGAAAAAAAAACTAATAATAATAAAATTAATAAATAATCATCATTGTAAAATATTATAAGCTTCTTCACTTCACAATCTCAAAAGTGAATTATTTAACTGATGAGATAACACTACACATTATTAATTAGTATAAAATTCAAAGAATATTGTGTCATTTTTACTACTTATTAAATACATTACGTTACTAATATTGTGTACTTTCATTCATAACATTTAATGCTAAATTGAACTTTATGCAATATTTAATAAATTAGGTGATTGTGTTACTAATTGCAGAGGTGTAGATTTAATAGCCTATTACAGTGGTTCCCAACCCTTTCTATTCTACACCCCCTTTTATACCTTTTATATATTTTCGAAAATCTCGTACCTTCTCCTTCCCCTAAGGATAAAAAAAAATGTACCACCTATGTTGTATACTTTACAAATAAATTACACATGTCCGGAACGACAACTTTTGATTGATGATGATGATTATAAAATATCAAAAAACAGTGCACAATATAATGAAATAATCAATGAATGCGAATAATAAAACTATAGTAATAAATAAGTATAAAATAATGATAATAAGTTACGTTTGACGGCTAGACATTAATTATAATTTTTATCCATTATTGATATGGATTATTAATTTGTTTGGAAATTCAAAATAACTATCTTGTTATACTTTTTTAAAAGATCAATTAAAAATAAACTGAGGAAAAATTGAATAATTTACAAACAGTTTTCAATCATTTTATATTATAATTAATTATTACGTTATCAAAATATAAAACCGTTCACATTTTGTCTAACACTCGATACTAATGCTGTTTTTTTTTTTTTTATATAAAAATGTCCTACTTTTAGCAGATATTTGAGTATTATTCAAATTTTTTTAATACTATTTCAAATACTGTACGTTATTTTATACTTTTTATATTTTATTAAATAAATTAATATAATAATAGTTTCAGTCTCATTAAAATATGTTGTAACGATTTGCAATAATTATAAAATATATTATATAATACTAATTTTAGATTCTGAACAAAGTGAAGAAGCTAGTGTTTTTACAATGATGTTTATTTATTTTTTTTTTTTTCTGTTAACACTTTTTAGTATAGAAATAATTGTCCAAAAGTTTCGATCAATAACTTTTT
>JAIPRM010003902.1:0-24526 GCA_025469315.1 Stegophylla sp. TES_Ste_2020 | reverse complement strand
AGTTGACTAACGATTTTTGAGATTTTTTCAGATCAATTAGACACATATGTCAGTGAGATCATATTAAAATTTCAAGTCTTAATATCAAAAATCAAAAATTTTATTGCATAAAAACTAACAAAAAATGGGATATTTCCGAAATTTTCAAAATGCCGTACTTAACTCAAAATTGATCAAATCTTTTTGAAATTTTTATGACATATTTTCGTATACATTTTTAGTGGTTGGTGAAAATTTCAAGTCTCTAGCTGCATTATTTTAGAAGTTATGGTAAAAATAAATTTTCAATTTTACAAAAATGCCGGTAACTGCAAATTTTGCCGTTTTTCGTTAATTTTTCAACATATTTTCACCGCGCTTGGAAAAAGTATTGAGAAATTGGAAAAATGACCTCTCTAAAATACAATCTGGATATGATTCCGGTTCTTTAGAGATATTGATCGAAACTTTTGGTCCAGTATTTCTATACGAAAAAGTGTTTCCAGAAAGAGAAAAAAAATAAATAAAAAATAAACATCATTGTAAAATCATAAACTTCTTCACTTCGTTCAGAATCTAAAAAAAAAATACATTTAAAACAAATCCCTTTATTCAAAATAAAATAAATAAATAAAGTAAATAAAATTTAAACCAAAAATTATTATATATTATTATAAATTCTTTATTTCTTTACAACTGATTAACGAAAAATAAATAACAATTTTTTGACCAATCTTCTAATATTCCATCCTCCTTTTTTTTTTCCCCTGAGCGAAGGTGTCAACTATTGGTTTATATCTATCTGTTCGTGAATACATGGCAAAACATACTGCAAACAAGTGGATGGCAAATAATTTTTTCGACCTTTTCAAGGTTGAGAAAGGTCACTCTGTGCTGAGGCTATGGTTATGTTGCGAACTCTAATCCATTTAACTTTTTTCTTTTCAGTCACTTTTGGTTATCACTTATCAATATTGTTAAGGGGAAAATTACTTTTTTTTTTTTTTGTTACTAACTAATTTCATTTAGAAACATGTCCAGCCCACTGAAAAATACGTATAGTGTATAATATATTTTGTTTTTCACCAGGTATCAATACGTCAAGAGGGGGGGGTGCTTTAGTACCCTAGCACCCCCCCCCATGGATCCGCGCCTGTTAAGAAGAGGACAAGACACGTTTATTAGGTTTTAAAAAAGTCAATAATTGTGAATTTAAGCATATCAGAATATACGTATAATGATATGATGAAAAAATAACAACAAGAAAACTCTGGACATACTTAGCACAATGGGTATTCTCCGCTCCTCCGGTTGGATACTCTTGGTGTGTGTGAGTGTGTGTGTGTGTGTGTGTGTGTTGAATTTTAAAGAAACGATCGACCATTTTTTTTTTTTTTTTTTATGTAAAACGATTTTGATCAATATTCATCAGTTCAGCATACACAACAATAATTTGTAAGTTTTCTATTGAGTGTGTTTAACAAATTATTAATTAACGACAGATTAATACATTTCCAATTCATTATTCTTGTTAACCGTGTAAAAGTAATTGTATAATTTAAGCGCTTTGTAAAAAAATAATTCATTAAAATTTCTACATGATTAGGAATGGAATGTTTTATTTGAGATTTTCATTGAAAAATTTAATCATTATTTTATACGTAAAAATGATCAGTTTCATTTTAATTCTAACTTTAAATTGAGTTAAGAGATTTTTTTCTAAGTTCATTTGACAAATATGTGTGTAAGTTTATAATTGATTTTCATCTAATAATACCAAGAATTTTAGAAATTTAGTGAATAAAATCTTAAGAAAAACAAGGAAATTCCCAAATTCTATACCAATCCCAAAAGTTTTGACATTTTTTTTGAGAATGTTTACAAGTATGTATTATTTTATTGTTGAGTAGTTATACCTAAAGTACTTTTATGTTCAACAGAAATTTTGCCGTTTTCACTCAATTTTTCGATAGTTTTCCCTTTTTTTTTTTTCGGAAAAAGCATTGAAAATTTTGAATAAAATGTATCCCAGATATTATTATCATCAGGAGCCGATTTCCGATTTCAAATTTTTGCTGCAACAAACTTTTTGTCACGTATTGCTACACACATTTAATATCACCCTACAAGTCAAAAACTTGTTAATCGAACAAATTACGCTTTCGAAATTAAAATCCGTATGATCGAATTTCTACGGTTCTTTCTTGCTTTTGGTTTCACAATGTTTAAATACTGGTTTTCTCAATCAAATCATTTCTGTCGACAACTTATTTTAATTATCAATTTATTAATAATTAACAAAACTGGTAGGCACGAATAAAATGGCCTACAAACCCGGCCGGATATTGCATAGGCCTACAGCTGATATGATTCCGTGCATTTATTTTAATACGTGAACAAGATAACAGTTAGACATTAGTTTCACGTCAAAGTTTTGCTCTAGTTAAAAACCTTAAAAGTGTTCAACGTCCAAAACCCTTATAACTCTTATAATTCGCTTACGAAACACCCTTATTAACCAATATTAACCGATCTGAAGGATTGGATGGTTATAGTTGAAGAAAAAAAAAAAAATAGAATTTATTTTATTAATTAAATAAAAACGAGTGAGAGTTAAAGATATCATTACGAGAAATAATTGAAATAGAATATTTGGACGATAAAAAAGCCGGACATACTTCGCACGATGGGTGTTCTTCGCACGTCGGGTGGGATTCTCTTGACGGGTGGTTTATTGAATTTTAAAGAAACGATAAATCATTTCTTCAATAAAAAACGATTCTGAACGAAGGTAGTTAATAATATAAAAAATAAATGAGAAAAAAAATGTTAGAAAAATGTTCAAAATTTTTTTTTCACATTTTCAAAATTTTCTTGCGCCAAAATCTTTCTTACGTGATTTTCTATCTATGTTCAAATTTTTATGTAGTTCGGATCAAAAAATGATGGTTTCCGAGTCGTTTTTGTCAAATTTTTGGTAGTTTTTCCAAAAAAAAATTAAAGAATTGAGAAATTCAAAAAATGGCCCCTCTAAAGTACCATCTAGAGGCAAATCCGGTAAAAAATAAAATAAATAAACATCATGGTAAAAACACTAGCTTCTTCACTCCGTTCAGAATTTAAAATCTATAGAATTGTTTTGGTTTAATTAATTGTTCCTGCAGTGACGTGTGTACATATTTCGCGAATGATTGTTGCACATGATTCTCCGAATATATATTTATATATATATTATAATGACGTATGCTGTTCGGCGTTTGCCGTACCGTACGTGATAATAATGTGGCGCGAATGACGGTGACGTAAACACGGTTTTGATTTGGAACGTCAGAGAGGAAACAATATTGATTTTACGACGACCACGCGCGTGTGGGTGGTTTTTCTTTGGAAAAATAATTTTTGGGCATTGATGGCGCTCCGAAAGTTATAATATCCATAGGAGACGTGTGTCTGTCAGACGCGCAGATTGGTCACACGTGTCGTCTCGGATTTATCGAAACGGAAAAAAAATTAAAAATCTTCAAAAGTTTTCCAAGAGACCAGTTGGTTTTGATCAATTATTATTCGACAAGACCGTTGCTCGTGCATTTTTTCGTGGGACGTTTTTGCGAGAGAATCGTTTTCGAAAAACGGTGTTTCGAATTCAAAAAAATTGTCTACTTCGTTCGTCGGGGTGTTCTCCGCACGTCGGGTGGGATTCTCTTGACGGGTGGTTTGTTGAATTTTAAAGAAACGATAAATCATTTCTTCAATAAAATACGATTCTGAACGAAAGAAGTTAATAATATAAAGAACAAATGAGAAAAAAAAACGTTGGAAAAATGTTCAAAATTTTTTTTTCACATTTCGACAATTTTCTTGCGCCAAAATCTTTCTCGTATTATTTTCTATCTATATTTAAATTTTCATATAGTTCGGATCGAAAAATGATGGTTTCCGAGTGGTTTTTGTCAAATTTCGGGTAGTTTTTTCCCAAAAAAAATTGAAGAATTTAGAAATTCAAAAAATGACTTCTTTAAAGTACAAAATCTAGAGGCGAATCCGGTTTCAAAAAGTTACTGATCGAAACTTTTGGACAAGCATTTCCATACGAAAAGTTGTACACAGAAAAAAAAAGAAAAAATAATAAACATCATTGTAAAAACATTTGCTTCTTCACTTCGTTCAGAATCTAAAAAAATAGAGAATAGTTTTATCAGGATTTGGAAAAAACAACCAACATTTAAATATAAATAAAGAAAATTTAAGTATAGGAAGCCAATAATATTAGATTTTTTTTTTGTAACACTTTTTTTCGCGTCCAATTTTTTTTTTTTTATTCTCTAATAATAGTGGGATGCAAAACTGGTTATGTAAAAATAATTACAAACTTTATAATTTTTAAGTAAAATTGTGTTTTATATAAGTTTAAACTCCTCTCTGAATCGTTTTAGTGAACAAATGATTTATTGTTTCTTTAAAAATTAATTTACATCCTCCAAGTCACAGTGGAGGAGCGAAGTTTTTTTTTTTTTTTTTGGCACGCGAATTGTTTTAATATTCTCGACAGTTCAATCTTGGCACTATACCTGAAAAAAGTTTTCCACCCCTAATCTACTATACAGTCTTCATGTCTACAATTTTAATTTTCCTAATTATATTTACATCATATGGAATATTTTCGCGAACAATGGAAGGATTTTTTATGAAATGCTATTTTTTTTTTATTTATTTTTTTTTTTTTTTTGATATTTGCTTAAATCAAAATAATGTGTTACAAAAAAGTGTGACTATCAAAAGGAAGAAAAAAAATAAAAAATATCTTTAAAAGTAAAAAAACGCGTAGAAATTTCCAAAATAATGCGAGAGATGGAAAATAAAATCGGTAACCGTTGAAATTTACACAGAACGTAAATCGCATTTTAATAAAACACAAACCTCGAATGAAAAAAAAAAAAAACAAAAAAACAAGTTTTCACACAATATTATTATTATTATTAGGGCTAGGGACTTTTAGAAGTTAGCGTGTTTTTCAAAAATCATTCAAAACATAGCTGAGTAATATAGAAATGTGTTTCATAACACCAGGAGTTGTATGCACTTCTCTTTAATTGGCATATTTTTGTATATTTATGTCTTTTTTCGATGTAAGTGCATATTATTTTAGTTACATTTGAATTTTAAGTGCATAATTCACATGTTTTTCAATATTTAATTTGAGTTTTCTTGATATCGGACAATTTTTCTATTGAATAACCGAAGAGATTAAATATTATTATTTGAAATTTTTGATTTTTTTTTAAAATGTAAGCTTAAAAAGAATAAAAATTTTTAAAAAAAACAAAATTCATAAATAATAGAAGAAGAATTAATAATACACATTATTATAATATATGTAATTTGGTTTCTTCTTTTACATTAGGTTTCATAAACTACCCGACTGATTTTACTAAAACAGTAATTCTTTATTAATACACATTTATATAATGGAGTGTGTGTGTGTGTGTGTGTGTTCCCACGTCGGTTTTTTCCAATATTTAAATTTTCGAGCATTTTTTTAAATTGTCATGTTTTTATATGCATATTTTATATTTTGTTTGAAAATTTAAATGTCCTAAAAAAAAAAAAAAAAAAAAAAACCAACGTAAGAACACGCGCGAATTAATGATCTTATCTTTAATTTTGATCTTGGATTAATTTCGCTCTAATAATATTGAAACTGTTGATGGCGATTATATTGATTCCGGTGAACGTAAATTTACTATGTATCCTAACGGACAGACTAAAGTAGCCTCGGAGAGCAGTGCGCGAACCAAAAAGTACGACCAGAACTTGTGTGTGAAAAGAAGTCGGCCGTGACGTAATAGAAATAAATAATAATTATCGCCACGCGTACGCCGGTATTTTGTAATGGGCGAAAAAAAAAAAATCCCGGAATACCTATATTATGTAATCTTTATTATGTTACGTAACGTGTAGATTGCATTGATTTTCCTCCTGAAACATAAAAAAAAAAAAAAAAAAATTGAAAACATTTTTTTTTTTTCTCATTTTATACAGTACATTCTATACACCAGTGTTTCTCAACCTTTTCACTGTGTCCACCCCTCCCAAATTGAATATAAAAAATGGTTTTTAGCCACCCCTTAAATATGTTATTATTACATATTTTGTGTATAGATTACGTACACTGTAAAATTACAATAGTAATAAATGCGATAAATATGATTTTAAATAAACATAATGTATACATTTTGCTTGCAATTTTTGAAATTATAGAAAACGTTTTTTTTTTTTTTTTTGCGCAAAAAAAATCGAATTAATATGGCTTGGTTGTTAATTCGTTGTTATTGATCTGAAATAATTTTGTCAATCTTTGGTGTGATAAAATTTATTTAAAAAAATTTCTAGTCAGTTTTCCAATTTTTTAATTTTTATTATAGTCAGAGGGCTTTCATTTCACATTAATTACTAGTTGAAAACGGACTAAATGGTATTTTAGTTTCAGCCAAGTACGTACTCATTGTATCTTAACTATTTAAGTTTTAAGTTTCAATTGAAATTGACAATTTGGTTTTGATGTTTTTATAAATATTATGTAGTATAGAATTTAGTCGATTCAATTTTTTCATTTTCAACTTGTTTTACTACGGATTTATTACTTTTGTATTTTATTTTATATATTGATTTATATATGTTAGCGACCGTAAATAATTAGTTGGCGACCCCTAGGTTGAGAACCACTGCAGCTATACACGATATAATATTATACACGGTATTTTCGGGTATCCGAGCGGAGTTATCTCGCGAAATTATTAATAAAACACAGTCGACTTTATTTGAGAAAATTCCTCGAGTTTAAATTGTAAATTGTACACATTAGCCGGCGGCGATTTATTTGTCGTTTGAGACGAATGGCGTAATCGAAATGTCATTAGCCTCCTGTAGACGTACATTATTATGATAATATTATCTATTTCATTAATTACGTGTCCAGTGTTGGAAAAAAATTTAATGAAAAAGCCGGACACGCTTCGCACCATCGGCACCATTTTTTACTACTCTCACGATCCGCGGTTGGGATTTGGAAGGGGTGTGTTAAAATTTTTATTAAACGATAAATCATTTTTTCAATAAAACGATTCTCTGAACGGCGTTTCAGTTTTTATAAGACAATTTTATTTAAATATTTAAGCAGTTTATTAATAAAATAAAAAAATTAATAAATATTTTGTATCTATTCATTTTTTTTTTTTTTTTTTTTTTTATACCAACTGAGAACAGAAACAAAATGTATGAGAAAAAAGTGTTAGAAATTTTTTTTTTTTTTAACGATTTTATTTTCTTGATCTTTAATCGAGTAAGTATGGTATTTAGAAAAAATGAAAAAAATCTAAATTCTCAAAAATGTGTGGTGATTAGTAAAATAAAAAAAAATGTAATTCAGTGACATTTGGTAGGTGGACATCTAAATTAACTTTTATATAAGATATTAATGAGATAGATCCGATATCATGCTGTGCAACGCAAGTTTAATTTCCAAGCAATCAAAATGTATGTACTTAATATAAATATTTATAAAAATTAAGTTGAGCAGCGAAAAAACTGAAAACGAGGAAAAAAATGTTAAAAAATTTTTCGCATATAAAAAATTTTCTTCTGCCAAATTATTCTGTCTATTTACATCTAAATCATCAGAAAGTTCTGATTTTAAAAAAAAGTTAAAAATGTGTTTTTGTAAAATTTTGGGTTATTTTTCCCAAAAATTTTGGAAAAACTATTGAAAATTTCAAATAATAGACCTCTTTGAAATACTATTTATAGACGAATAATTATGAATCAAAAATTGATGGTCGAAATTTTTGGAGATAACTTTTTTACTACACAAAATAAAATGTTTTCAGAAAAAAAAAATTATGAATAAACTTAATTGTTGTAAAAACACTACCTTCTTCGCTCCATTCAGAATCTGAAATAATAAGATTAATTAGGCACTTTAATTTAAGTTCTCTATTCTGACTGTGACACCGAGTAAGTTTTGTGTTTTGCACATATAAAATACTTAAATTTTCAATTATGCCTCTTGCACAAAAAACGAATTGTTCGATTTTCTTCTCATTATGCCCTATAGATTTTAATAACGAGAACCAATTTTACCTTAGATGTTCTAATTAATTATTTATTCTTTTTTTACCGAAAATTATAGAATATCAGTGAAAAAAAAAAATGTATAATATCATAAATATTAATATTTAATGATAATAATTATTTATAATAATTAATGATGTGAACTGTATGAATTATAACTCACAAAAACCAATCATTGATAATCGTTTGCTTAAATAATGGGTTTATTATGTGTGTGTCAATAAAAGAACAATAAAGAACACGAGCAATATATACTGAAATTATCAATGAAAATAACAATATTATATTTTATTTACAATCTAAAAATTGGATTCGTATTTCAAATTCGCACGCAATAAATTATCGCGCTAATTTATTACGATTATAATTTATAGCACTTCGTTTGATATATATATATATATATATATATATTTTAATATAATCAATTTATTTTTGGAAATTATTTACAATTCCTGAATTTTTGAAATTTTTCTACGAGAATTTAATTAGTTACACGTGAGTACACAACACCTCCACTACACCACTGTGTGCACAACTAATTATATACATATTAATTTTTTAATTATTAAAATAAAATCGGAAAAAAAAGCCGAACATACTTCGCACGACGGGTGGGATTCTCTTGACGGGTGTATTTAATTTTAAAGAAACGATAAATCATCATCTCGCGTATCAGTTAAAATGTGTTTTATTTATTAAAATATTTGTTCACATGTTATATTATACAGTTGTCATTTCCATCATAAAACGTCTCTTAAAACGAGAAAATCTTCGTGACAAAGTTTTTTTTAATTAAATTGTAAAATCTAATTTCGTTTAATTTTTTTTTTTTTTTTTTTTGAAATAATCAAAATAAAACGAATAAGTTTTAAAGAGAGAGGATTTACAGTTATTTTCTTGGATATCAAATTGATTTTTTTCAAAATTTAATTTTTGAAAAATGAGTTTTCAAATGAGCGGAAAGATCTTTCTTGTTGTTCTAAACATCTGAAAATCGTTTTTAACTTTCTTAACATTTCCATAAATCGATTTCTTAAACTTAATGTCAATCATTAATATTATTTAATTCAATGTTCGATTCTTCGACTTTTTTTAGATTTTTCAAAATGTCTGTCAAGTCACTACACTCAATCTGATTAACGAGTAATTTTGATTTTTGATCAAATATGGTTTTACCCAACAAATATGTCCTTGTAGTAATTTGAAATTTAAAATATTTAAACATATTGTCACGTCTGTGTGAAATGCTAAGTTCCACAACCAATGCAATAAGTCTTAAAATTTCAAAATTTATATTAAACCAAAAAACAGTATCTTGTACATTTTTGTAAAATTATACCGTAATTGAAATTATAGATAATTTATAACAGGGCGAGAAATCCCGGGACCCACACGGCTATTTTCAGTAGGGCCCAAATTAATTATTATTAAAATACTCCGAGTTTGCAAATTGTTAAATAAAAAAAAAAAAAAACCGAAATTTTAGAGCAGTTGTTGTGCTTCAGGTTATTAGCTATTATTACCGATAAGATATTATTCTGTTGCTAAATAATTTATATCAAAATTATGTATTCTATTATATGTGTTATGTAACGTATAAAATATGTAAATTTTTTGCTGTCGATGAATCGTAATTAACTCCGTTTTGAATTTAATAGTTTAATAATAATATGTTCAACAGACAATTTTTTTGGAAATTACACGTATAAAATAAAAATATACATAAATAATTACACGTATTATGTAAAATATAAACTGGTATTCTTATTACTGCACTACCAATAATTTTTTAGTTGTCAAAAAATTAAAGTTACTAATTCAATCGAACATGATTATAAAATACATACACTGTATTGTAATTTATTATTGTTGTTAAATTATGCAAATTAATTTGAAGTATATAGTGTCTAGCACCTTGGAAATAATAATAATAATTTAACCGAGTAGGTATGTCGATAAAAGTGTATTTAATTTTTAAATTTAAATTTCCTTTTGGTACATTTTAACGTTTCAGTAGGATTTTTTTTTTTTTTTTTTTTATGGGGTTAGCAAGGTGTGCATTTAATATACATTTATGAATAGAAATATAGTTATTTACTCTCATCAATTCATTAACGATGGTACCGAACAAAAACGGAGCTAAGTTCAACTATAAATTCGATTTATACCGCTCAGAATAAAATTCACGACATTTTATTTCTAGAGGCAAATCCGGTTTTTGAAAAAGTTGCTGATCGAAAGTTTTAGACGAGTATATCCATACGAAAAGTTGTACACAGAAAAAATAAATAAATAAACACTATTGTAAAAACACTAGCTTCTTCACTTCGTTCAAAATCTAATAGTTTTCAGAGTGCCTTGAACATTTCGACGAGAAAAAAAATGCAAATATTTTCACATAGTAACGGCCAAAAAAAAGGGGTGAGCGCGTTCGAAAAAATCACCCCTGTAAAGTACGGAAACAGTGGTGTCTGTCGGAAAAAGTTGGAAGCCAATGCCACCCACCTCCCCACACTTCAAGTGTTACAAATCGATAAAAAAAAAACCGGACATAATTCACACGACGGGTGGGATTCTCTTGACGGGTGTATTGAATTTTAAAAAGAAACGATAAATCATTTCTTCGATAAAACGATTCTGAACGAGGTAAGTTAATATATATAAAAAATGAATGAGAAAAAAAATGTTAGAAAAATGTTCAAAATTTTCTTGCACCAAAATCTTTCTTATATGATTTTCTATCTATGCTTAAATTTTCATATAGTTCGGATGAAAAAATGATGGTTTCCGAGTCGTTTTTGTCAAATTTCGGGTAGTTTTTTCCAAAAAACAAAAAAATTGAAGAATTGAAAAATTCAAAAAATGACCTCTCTGAAGTACAATCTAGAGGCAAATCCGGTTTTTGAAAAAGTTACTGATCGAAACTTTTGGACGAGTATTTCCATACGAAAAGTTGTCCACAGAAAAATAAAATAAAAAAAAATAAGAAAAATAAATAAACGTCATTGTAAAAACACTAGCTTCTTTACTTCGTTCAAAATCTAATAGTTTTTAGAGTGCCTTGAACATTTCGATAAGAAAAAAAATGCAAAATTTTTTCGCATAGTGATAGCCAAAAGAGTGGGTGAGCGCGTTCAAAAAAATCACCCCTGTAAAGTACGAAAACAGTGGCGTCTGTCGGAAAAAGTCAAAAAGCAATGCCAACCCCTTCCTCACACTTTGAGCGGGGGTAATGATTCGAGCGTTACAAATAGATAAAATAAAAAAAAAAAAAAAACAGTAACCGATTTTTTTTTCGGAAAAAAACTCGTGACATCACCTGTTACGGCGCACTCGCAGGCAAGAGATCGAGAGGAGACTTAGAGGGTACACTTCGTAAATAATAGTTACTATAGTTGTGTTAGTTCGTGCGTCGTCGGCCTTGTGAGAAGGCGTTTATAACACGCGTCCGTGTGCTCGGGGGGGGGGGGGTAAGGAGAGGGGAGAGATGTAACGACATTGTTACGTAATAATAACAATTCGTGTTGCGGCCGCGAAGACCTAACCGGGGGGGAGGGGGGCGGCCGGCGGAGCGGGTGTGACATAATGACAATATGGAAACCGTATAAAAAGAAGCTTTACGACGACGACGACGACGACGCACGCGTTCAGATTTTATTCTAAGAATTTTTTTCCCAACTGCACGTGAATAATAATAATAATAATATTTTTACAACGAATTTTTCTTTTTTTTTTTTTTTGGGGGGACAAAGCGAGGTTTCAAATTGAAAACTTTATTTTGAAAAAAAAAAAAACTGTCTACCACCTGCTTTTATTTCTAAAATTTAGTAAAATAATAGTTTTTCAAATATTATTTATGAATAAAAACATATTTTCAAATCTCAACAAAATCTGTTTGCCATAATAATAATTACATTATCATGAAATTTTACAAAACATAATATTATTAACTATCATAATTGTCATAATATAATTTTATTTATTTTAAAAATAAATTTCAGCGAGGGGGGTTTGAACCCTGAAACCCGTCCCCTGGATACAGCCTTGTTTATTATGTATCTTCAAGGATTTTCGATTTTATTACAAATATCAGAAAAAAAATCAGAATCATTGTAATATAATCGTAAGTTTCTCCACTCCACTCATAATCCAAAAAAAAAAAAATAATAATAATAATCAAAAATTACGATGCATTAAAAATACAATATTTGATTAATTAAATAATACTGCCATTTTCAAAAATTTTCAGAAAAATTAACTGTGTGAAATAATATTAATAAAAATTTTTGAAAAATAATAAAATGAAAATTATTTTTTGATTTTAACTGAATTACGGCATTCTTAATTGTGGTCTTCGTCTCTGTGAGTCTTATAAAAAAAAATAAATAATATTCCGGATCGTATTTTGCACCTTGGGTATTCTTCGCTTCTCGGGCGAGCCGTGGTAGGTGTGTTTTAATATAAAATAAAAACGATGAATTATCTCTTTGATAAAACGATACTGAGCTGAGCTTCAATTTATTCGAGAAAAAAATTATAAAGTTTATTATTATTTTAAAATATGTTTCATGTCCCATTAATAATTAAGAACAGGAAAAAACAATTTTATGAGAACAAGTGTTATAAAAAAATTTCTTTTTTCACATTTTTAATCATTTTTATTCACCAAAATATTTTCTATATTATTGTCTATCTATATTTTAATTTTTATGAAGTTTGGGTTAGGAAAAATAAATAAATACCTAGTTTAATGCCGTTTTTGTCAAATTTTTGAGTAATTTTTACCAAATTTTGAAGGAACTATTGAGAATTTCAAAAAGTAACCTACTAATAGTTCCTTTTTGAGCAAAATCCTTATTGAAAAAGTTATTGGTCAAAACTTTTGGATGAGCATTTCTAAAAGAAAACGTGTACATATGAAAAAAAATAAAAAAATGCAAAAATAGGTTCCTCGCTCCACTCAAAATCTAAAAATAAACTGGAAATTGGAAAAACACTATAGCTTCTTTGCTTCATTCAAAATCTATATATATGTATATATGTATAAAGCATGATTCTGTTACCTTAATTTTCTTAGGAGATTTCGCTCGCGGGATCCCTGTAAATGTATAATATCTCGTAAAAACATATCGGAACAATTATTATTTATCATAAAATTTTAGAAACAAAAAATAATCGAAAAAAATTCAGGAACCGTTTAATACAAACGAAAGATTGCGCGTAACATAATAACAATAATCAATAGGTATGTAATGAAATAAGATAATATTACATGTATTATATTATTGTTATTTGTCGCCGGTAATAAATTCTCGAGCGATTTCAAATTACGATGATGATGATACACTTTAGATTGACGCATGCCACCACGTCATCGTGACATTAAACCATGTTGTCGAGCTTCAGGCAACACATTACATCGTGATTAGTCAGTAATATAATTACTGTTGCACCCTAAAAAATATAAATTGTAAGCTATTTATTTTTATTTTTTTTTTATGGTATAAAACTCGCGCACTTTTCATTCTGAAGTCAACAGGTAGAATGTAGAACAACTTAGAAAAATCAAGTGGCCAAAAAAGATCCTGATGACAGGGATGGACGTACACATTTATGATTTTGTTTTTTTTATTTTGTTCGCATAAGATACAAGATACAAATGAACGTGAAATTTGCGTACGTATTTAATAATCTCATAGTAAATACATAAAAAAAAAAAAAAAAAATTGGTTAATTAGTGTTAACAAATCACTTCAAAAATAAAAAGCCGAACATACTTCGCACGATGGGTGTTCTCCGCACGACGGGTGGGATTCACTTGACGGGTGTATTGAATTTTAAAGAAACGATAAATCATTTCTTCAATAAAACGATTCTGAACGAAGGAAGTTAATAATATGAAAAATAAATGAGAAAAAAAAATGTTAGAAAAATGTCCAAAATTTTTTTTCAATATTTTCAAAATTTTCTTACGCCAAAATCTTTCTTTTGTGATTTTCCATTTATGTTTAAATTTTCATATAGTTCGGATCAAAACTTAAAATTACAAATTTATTATTTGATTAAAATTGATTAAAACTCAAAATTTATCAAATCTTTTTGAAATTTTTACGAATTATTCTCGAAGCTATTTTTAGTGGTCGGTGAAATTTTCAAGTCCCTAGCTGCATTATTTTAGAAGTTATGTCAAAAAGTAATTTTCAATTTTACGGAAATTTCGGTAATAGCGTATTTTGCCGTTTTTCGTCAATTTTTCAACAGTTTTTCGCCGTTTTTGGAAAAAGTATTGAGAAATTTGAAAAATGACCTCTTTAAGGTACCATTTGGGTGTGATTCCGGTTCCACAGAGATACTGATCGAAACTTTCGGACAAGTATTTCTATACGAAAAAGTGTTTACAGAAAGAGAAAAAAAAAATAAACATCATTGTAAAATCATAAGCTTCATCACTTCGTTCAGAATCTAAAATGAAAACAAATAGTAATCTACATAATTGTTGAGCGGTGAATTCGTTAATAATTATTAAGAGTATACCCTCATAGAAATAATTAGGTACATTTTTTTGAAAATTTTTAATTAATTCAAACTTTCATATTATTGACACACTATAAGTAATTTCAAATATTATTATTTTATATTTATACTGTTGAAAAAGGAACTGGTTCAGCGAAGCAATGGACAACACTACATGGTGTGTACACAGCAGCAGCTGAACGGTAAATTTATCAATCATTTTTTATTATCATATTTTTTCCAAATATTCTATTAATAGATATTTCAAAATATTCGAATTAGTTATTTGTGTTAAAATAAAATATAAAAAACATCAATTTTTTCTCTTTAAATAATAAACTCTTTTGACAAATTATGTCTACTATTTTGTTTTGAAAAATGTAGCACTAATAACACATACTGACATATCTGATACCAGTTACCACAATATACATAATAATGTAGAAACTATAGGAAACAGGAGATAAATCTTGAAAAATTATCGACACTAATTTATATTTAGTTTGCTAATGAGCTATAATTAACTAAATCAGTCTTATTATTTATTCATAAATATTAAAAACATTAAAATTATATATATATATATATATATATGATTATGATAAACTAGTAATCATATTATTAGAATTTGATTGCTTTTTTCAAGGTCCTCCTTATTATTTTTCATAAAATAATTTTCAAAATAAAAAAATCGTTTGAAACTATTTTTAAACATATTAAAAACACGAGTATTTTAAGTACAAAAAAAAAAAAAGCCAGACATACTTTGCATGACGGGTGGAATTCTCTTGACGGGTATATTGAATTTTAAAGAAACGATAAATCATTTCTTCAATAAAACGATTCTGAACAAAGGAAGTAAATACTATAAGAAAAAAAAAAAAACAAAAATTGATTTTCAAATCTTCACATACACCTAATGAATACTAGTATAAATAATTTCAAAAAACATAATAAAAATAATAATAATATTTTAAACGATTTAAACTGATTAAACTGTATTAATGAATAAAATTGAATTACAAAAAATCTTTTTTTATCAACCCTAATATATATATATATATAGATATTCATAGGTTTGATTTTTATAGACCAAAACGGATAGTTAGGTTAAGTATTTAATATACTAACCAGTATAGTCGAAAACCTTGACAAGTCGAAAAAAGTTCTGTTCCCTTGCAAAAAAAACCTCGATTACTCGAAAGAAAAACTATGGATAACTCGATTATTATGACGTGTTGAATGTAGACGGATAATTTTTATAAACATTTGTCTAATCATCGGTTTGTGCGTATATATATATATATATATATATTAACTAACTTTGGCATGAAACAGTATTTTTCATTATTGGTTTTAATTATATTTTTTTCTTAATATCTTTTTTTTTTTTTTTTTATTGAAATTAAATATATTAAATGACATTTATTTACGTTGTATTAGATAATAATTAAAAACTTTAATACTTAAAGTCTAAATGTGTGTCTATAAAACCTTGGTGTAACTCGAAAACCTCGGCGAGTCGAAAAAATTGCATTTCCCTTGAATTTCGACTTATCGAGGTTCTACTGTAATAATTACTGTGATTGAATATATCAGAAAGAGCCCAAGATGAGATCAAACACCAGCTGTATATTAATTACAATTTAGCCTCTCAGAAAACAGCATAATATGACGTATGTTGATAATTTACCGTAAGCCCCCCAGCTTATTGCTTTAGTGTTGACACCGAATATTTAGCCCCCCTTGAACATTTTCAGTAATTGACTAGTGTGTGTCATCAGTCATAACTCATAATTTAAAGATTTAACCAATCCGCGTTCTCTAATTGAATTAATTTAATTAATTTAATAAATAACAATAACACGATTTATCATGCATAATAGGTACTTGACGTGTAACGATGAGTCTTATCTCGTGAGTAAATATTCAATATACTTTAATAATTTATTATCCGCATGAATATTGAATTACGCGAATCAAATGAATAATTAATATAAAACGTATATATGTATTCAATTGTTGATTTTTTTTTTCAAGAGATGATAATGTTTTAATACACTGTAACAGGGACGGCTAACATGAATGTGTTCGCGAGCCACACGAATAAATAAAATTATATTAAGAGTCAAAAAAAGAAAAAATTTTAAATCTATTTTTACTTCAATATGTCAATATTAAAAATCATATTGCAACAGTTAAAGTAATTCAAGAAATACAACTTATAGAGTTATTAGGATATGGTATATAATAATATAGTCAAAAAAGAATTTGTCGCGCGCACGCGCTCACACACACACACACACCAGTCATTATAATAATTATAATAATCTGTAACCTTAAACTCAATCAGAAGTCGTGACTTTTCCGTAAAAATGTATAATGTAGACTAATTAAATTAAATACAGTTAATAATTGTGTTCATATATTATGTGTATTATAATGCGTTTATGCGAAATTGTATCGATAAACAAATTACACGTGATTAGAGTAAAAAATCGCTCTAAAAGAGTAAAAAACTTGTGTGTGTGTGTGTGTGTGTATTTTAAAGGGGTGTATGGCAATTGCGCCAAAAATTGGTAGGTAAAATAAAAATTTTAAGGGATAAAAAAAGGTTATACATTTTTTTGAGCCTGTAGAATTTTAATCATATAAAAGGGAATAAATCAATACTGCGCCGGCCGATAGAAATTTACTCATATAATTTGTCGTACGTAAACTCCACCGATTAAATTACCAAAATAATAATATAATGTTAATAATATATTATTATCAAAGAGGTTCGTTAGATATGCTCAGATAATTAAAGGCTCTTTGGTTTTATCAAAAAGATATCCCCAACTGGACGAGACGGTCCAAATTGTTATTAAAAATAGTTATACCTACGCTATCATAATATCAAGAATGGAAAAATCGTTTAACGATATAAAAGTAAGGACTTTTTTTGATCAAATTAATAAATAATTTAAATATGTTGTGTTCGGTTGTATGGACATAGCGGTTGTAACGTTGTCGTTTCTCCATTCGTGTGCGCATATTACACATAATATTATTATAAATTATATTATTGAGAAAGTCGGTTTTTTCTTAATCACGGAATTGATTTTAAATGAACGTGGTAGTAAGGACATAATTCTTTACCAAAATCATAAATTTTCAACCAAAAAAAAGGACGCAAATTGCAACGAATTGCAATTCTAAACTATATATGCCAGTGATGATAACACTATCATCTTAAATGTGTACCTTTTTAAGTGATCCTAAAAATTCTCTGGCGCAAAAGATGTATAAAATATGATTTCAGGTAGTCTTAAAAAATCGGCGCAATTGACAAACACGTATATTCGAGAGATTCGACTGATTATTCTCGTGCACAAAAATAACTGCTGCCAAACGAAAAAGTACGAACGACGAAATTATAACTCGTTACACGAGTTCGCGTTAAATTATAAATACTCGGCAATCACGTTTTGATAAAATAATATTATACGTGTTACCCGATGTAATAATAATTACCTGCAAAAAAAAAAAACAAACAAAGAACAATAATTACATTAAACTGTCTGTGTAAAAACGACAAATAACTGGTATATGATATTATATTTTATGTACCTAACTACTGTAGACACTCTGCGTTAAACTCTGAGAAGATAGAGGAGTGATTCTCAACCTTTTTAAAGTCACCGCCCCCCCCCCTGAAGAGGAAAATATTTTTCAACGCCTCCCCCCCCAAAAAAAAAATAAATAAATAAATAAAAATGGTGTATTACTTGAAAATTATACAACTTATAACTTGATAGAAAATACAATTGGTATTAAAAATATAAATGGTATAATTAATATAATTGTATAATTGGTATTCATAAAGCTGGGCTGCATTTTCATATAATATCTCATTAGTTGAATGTTCAATCAATTCTTGAATCTGTTAATCTGCTGTTTCAACGTTTACTGAAAACGTTAAAAAGTATACAACTACTGAACTACAAATAAACAATGAAGCGTCGTTCAGTAGAGTATCTGTATTTCACATTTTATTTTTCTTCAATATTTTGGCTTAAATGTAAGTAATATATATTATGCTCAACACTACCCTATCACCCAAGGAATGCTCACCGCCCCTCTATCGCCCAAAATATATTCATCGTCCCTCAAAACCTTTTCACCACCCACTGGGGGAGGGCGGTATCGTCCCCTAACCTAACCTAACCTAACCTAACCACTGCAGGTGTAGAGAGTCATTACATTAACCGTATATTATATTAATTATGTTTAATTAATATTGTACGAGTATTCTAAATACTGTTGTCCACGTGGTACTGCACGTGAGTATGCAAATCAGAAATGCATATATTATTTTAAAATATGAATGTTCGGAAAAATAAACATTGCAATATACACTATATAACCGTGTATATCGCGTTGTAGCAGGTTAAACAAACTGAAATAAGTGTAAAACGCGAAAATTCCGTGTGTCGAATTGGGGTGACTCATCGTGACATCGCTAAGTACCTGAAAATTACTAAAATGAATATTAATTTGTATATCTAATTTCTTCTAATTATTTTACATAGACGAAAATCATTCGTTTTATTTAAGACCACCTGTATTTTTGTTTTATATGTCCATCTAATGAACAACATAGCAAAATTACGCTACACAAAACATCAATTTAATGCTGACTAAGTTAATTATTTTAGAGTTTAAGTACGTATCAACAAATTTAAAGAGAAGAATACTTTTTCTCTAGAATATCATATACTATTCTTATAAAATCCAAAATTCGAAACATTGTAACTTCTTAGTCACGTGATATTTTACAAAAAAGTAAGACATTCGATCGAAAAAGAGCTATTGTTAACGCCAATAGAATCTCCAGGATCTTGGATTTTGTCTCGTCAAGAATTTAAAGCTAAAACTTTTTTATTTTTAAAACATTGTACCTAATTATTTATTTTATAATTTTGTTTCATAATCTAAATTTTGTTTTTGTATATCTTGTTACTATTACTTTTATTATGTATTACTTGTCTATTAGTTTCATATTGTGCAAATTCTTATGTATTGTTTTATTTTTCTTTGTTAAAGGGCTTTGTCCCGTTGATTTTATATAAATAAATAATCAAATATTATAATATTATAATAAATAATCAAATATTCTTTTCTTTAATTTTATTAATATGCTCTAAATCAACCTAAACACCATAAATTGATGTTTTGCGCTACTCAGTTTTGCTATATATTAGTCGTTATGGATAGAAACAATAAAATATAATATAGGTGTGACGTCCTCTTTTGTACTGTATGAAAAATTATTATAAAATGTTTTATCGAATTCGAGTTAAATAATTGATTCTGATTCTATAATAATTCTCACTCAGTCTCATCGGATCGCGACAAATCAAACGCTGCAATACACTTTTGCCCCTCACTTATGCAGCGTAAAATATTTTGAAACTCTAGGACGTTATTTTTATAAGGTATAACGTACATACAGCCTGTGTAAAGTAAAACATATTTATTTGTTTAAACATGTCTGTTGATGGAAATTTATGTGAAAAAAAAAGTGTGTACTTCGCATGTCGGATGGGATTCTCTTGACGGGCGTGTTGAATTTTAAAGAAACGATAAATCATTTCTTCAATAAAAAACGATTCTGAACGAAGAAAATTAATAATATAAAAAATAAATGATAAAAAAACAATGTTAGAAAAATGCCCAAAATTTTTCTTACATTATTTTCTATCTATGTTTAAATTTTCATATAGTTCGGATCAAAAAATGATGGTTTCCGAGTTGTTTTCGTCAAATTCCAAAAAAATTAAAGAATTGAGAAATTCAAAAAATGACCTCTTTAAAGTTCCATCTAGAGGCAAATCTAATTTCAAAAAGTCACTAATCGAAACTTTTGGACAAGTATATCCATACGAAAAGTTGTACACAGAAAAAATAAAAATAAATATCATTATAAAAAAACGCTACATTCTTCACTTCGTACAGAATGTAAAATGGCAAAATAAGAGTGTCAAAAATGAATTTGTTGTATTATGACTTAAAACGTTGTGTTCAGAAAGTTATTTTTTTCTAATCAGCAAAACAAAAAAAATGCACTCTCCTAGAAATTTACTTGCAGTGTTTGTGCACTATTGTGGGCTTTTCGGTACGTGTTTATTAAATTAGTAAGTAATCATAATTATTGAATTATATTTGCCGTCCCCCCTCCCCTCCTCGCCGCCAATAAACATTGTTATTTTTTAATAACAAAATCTCTAAGTGTAAACACAAAGCTGACACAATACTTACACTGTGTACTTGTACACAAACCACGCAACTGCGCGATATTACGTGTGTTTGCGCGTAGTGTATAAAAAATATTGTAATAACTCTTTGCGGGGTTTTTTTTTTTTTTTTTCTGGGCGAGATTAAAAGTGTTTTAGTTTGCGATTTTCGCGCGTGGAAACAATATTATCAATTGACGTACACGGCCGCGGGGAATATTGTTGTGTTGTTTCACAAATACGCGATGACGGCGGCGGCGGCGGAGAACGAATTCGGATTCGGTCCACATAACATATTATAATAATAATAATAACACCTTGTTTACATGCACGTCGTCTCAAACCTAATTACGGAGTGATCCGCATTCTAAAAAACCGCTTTCACGTTGCAGTTTACACGTGCATTTTTTTTTTTTTTGACACTAGTAGAATTATTATTCTCATTCTCAACGAGGATTCCGATGATATAAATGGAGATTTATTTTTGGAAAAAACCAAAAGTAACCCCCGTTCCAGTTTTCCGACCCCGGTTTCCCCCCACCGGAGAAGTCGATGAAAATGTGCGCACTACTACACGGCTAACCGTTTATACCAGTGGTTCCCAACTGGATGGTCCGTGGACTCGTCCCAAGTGGTCCGCAGTACCAAAGAATTTTTTTCACGTTTACCATAATATTATTTAAATTAAATATTGAAGAATAAATATATTTAACGAGTGAAGTGTTCAGGATATTAGATTACAACAACTTCAAATACGATATTTTTCAGAATGTGGTATCAATAATTCAGATGCTGTTAAGAATGTCGATTCGAAATCCTTTCATTTGTGTGAAATCAAAAAATATGTTTTTTACAAAAATTATTAAATTCGAGAAAAATCAATTTAACTTCAGAAGGGTAGCAATTTGATAGATTCATTGCTAGGGTGTACTTAGAAAAGTTTTTGTGTAAGAAGACTACGGGATATCCAAATATTCGCCGAACCACCTCATAGTCTTTTATCTATATATAATTATATTTATGTGATTTTTTCCAATATAAACAATAATAACAAATATGAAAATCGTCTGAACTATTATGAGTTGTAACGATATGCATTTTGCATTAAGCATCAACATCATTCTAAAGATCATACAATTATTCAAAAGAGGCGTGTGTTAATAAGCCACATTTTTATTAAATACCTATTAATTTAAACTTTTTTTCTATATTAAATAAGTTCTATAATATTAGTCTAACGTGTAATTTTTTCATAAAATTTGTCACATTTGACTAAGGATCAGTTAATTGAAATTTGTAATATATTACTTTCATAATTATTAAATATCAAGAATTCGTATCACTTTTGTTTTCTAAATGTTAGTCTGGTGTCGATAAATAAGTTACCTTAAATATTGTTCCACACATTTACTCTGTAATGCTGATTTTATTATATTTTATAACAGTTATAAAGAAATATGACAAGTGGTGATGGAGGGGGGGGGGTGGTGATGGTGGAAAATTCACAAAAGTGGTCCTTGTCTAATGTTCAGTTGGGAACCACTGGTTTATACGGACACAACACTGTTCCTATACGTTTCGCCCGGAACCGAAAAGAAAAACGCATTTTAAACGTGTACGTTTTCCCAACACGTTTTCTCTACTGTATTTTTTTTTTTTATAAACCTGCTTCGAATGAGCGTAGGAAAACAGACAAATATAATATACATAAACATGGTACTCGAGCACTTCCAAACCTGCCATCGGAGGTAACTGAGGCTAGGACTTGGTGATTATTGGATTTAGTAATCGTTAATCCATTATTGTCTTACAATCGATTATCAATAATCGAACAATCAAATGTAAATAATTATTCCAATGTATTGTATTAGAATAGAAGAAGTAATTATTTATTAATTTAAATTTATGTACAATAAATAAATTAATTTTTTATACGATAAATTAAGTTTTCGCAGTTGTATTATAACTCTGATTCTGAATAATATAGCAGAAAGCCCGAAAAACTTTGACTTCAAGAGGTTAGAAGAGTGTAGAGCGTAACGCATTTCGAAAAACCTGACGAAAAAATTGAACAGTCCCAAGCGACTCCGTCGTCTCTTAGAGAGGTTTTACTATATAATAATATCATATTATGATTATTTTAAATTAGACGATTATTAATTAAACTGCTTAATTATTTTAGATTAAACGATTATTTAAATTGTACGATTATTTTCGATTAATCGATTATTGTTTTACAATCAAAAATAATCGATTTAATAGTCGTATAATCGAAAACAATCATAATATGTAATATAAAAATTTTAATAACCGTCTAATAGTGTTGGAAACATTCAAATACATTCCTAGTGAATTCGTGAACCTTTATAATAGAAGAAAGGAAGTACAACCATGTATTAGTGGAAATAGTCAGAAAATACTTAGCTCTACAAGCGACAATCGGAAAGCGAATATAGTATGAGGAAAGGGAGGTTCGATAATAATTGATTTTAGTACGTCACTGATCATGCAGCCCAACTCAATTTCTTATCGAGCAAGGAAAAATGTATACTTAAGTATTATTTTTATAATTCCTATAAAATATAGTTGTTGAAAATTCTAATCTTTTTCAAATTTAATTCGTATTGTAATAATCAGCTAGGAAAATTACATTTTATATAACTAAGTAGTTTTGAATAAGAAATGAACCAGAAGCGCAAAAGTTAATTCCAAGTTATGTTGTGTAGTTATAAATTTTTAGAGACCATCTTTTTTTTTGCAGATCCGTAGGGAGCTTACCCCTCCTCCCCCTCTTAATTTTTTTCCAATTTTTCATGACTGATTTGTTGCCGATTTTAATTTTAGTACCTACCATTTTATACTAATGTTAATTTATTTTCTGAAATACCCATAAATTTGAAATATTAAATTATCAAAATAATCTTTTGAATAGAAAGCGATTACGTCCTACAAAGTTGTATTTTTATCCTATACGGTAAAATCAATTATTACAAACGGGTAGAACCGCAGAAAAATTCCGATTTCTGATTAGATTCTAGTCGTATGATTTCCGTTGCGCGGTTAAAATAACTTTCGTCAATTAATTTGAGACCGTGTACAACATTATATTACTGAAACATTATCGTCGACTAATAAATACTATATTTGTACGAAATTATCAAAATACTATTTATTGTCAATGATATTTTTCCGATAAATGTATATTATACTTTATGTTATATTATTATAAAAATAACAAAGCATTATTATCGTTTATTCGTTTACAATTATTTACCTATTTTCTTGTCTCTTGGGTACCTAATACCTAATAAATAATTATTATTAGATGTTACGTTTTATAACAATTATTATTATTATATTATCCTCGACGCCAGTCCAAAATTGAAAATCAATTAACACCGACTTAAAAGTATCAAAGTAACCATAACCACTAGCATTGGCGCAACTTGAAGAACGTTTTTGGGGGGGCTAATATGCAGTGTTGGGAAGGAACGCGTTCTTAAAGGAACGCGTTCCTTTTTAAGGAACGAAGCTTGGAACGCGTTCTTTTTCAAATATTGGAACGAGGGACGGGAAAGAGTTCCTATTTATGAGGAACTTGAACGCAAATTTCCGTTCCTCAATTTATC
>JAIPRM010003901.1:0-24527 GCA_025469315.1 Stegophylla sp. TES_Ste_2020 | reverse complement strand
TACAACATTGTCACGTAATATTGTGTGAATGTTTTATCTTCTGCCAAAAAGTGATCTAATAATATTTTGACAATATTTGAAAACTATCTCAATACCATCTGAAAATATTGTCTATATATTTTTATTGTATTCAAAAAATTGTGAAAATCTTTTCAAAATATATAATTGCTGTGTGGGAAGATATTAATTAGGTAGTAAATGAACATTTAAGTTTTAACACATTTAAAATTTGCATGACTATTATTTTCCTGAAGATATTCATACAAATTAAGAATGGATTGAAAACCATTTAAAGTAGGTATAATGACAATAAAAATAATTAAATGTTTTGGAGATACTTGTGTATGGTGAAGTATGCAAAACTAGCAGATAAGTCCATTTCAGTTTTATTAATATTTTCATTAATTTATTTATGAGAAAAAAGGTTTTCTACAATGTCAAGTTTTAAAATATAAAAATGAAATAGACCAAATCGAATATGATTTGTAGATTGCACTGTCGGAATCGAGCCAAGTTTATTTGGTGAAAACAATCGTAGCCAAATATCAGATTAATATTTTCTTATTTCTTCATCTATAAAAAAAAATTAAAAACAACATTATACTTTTAGAATAAGATACAAGAGTGTTTAGCAGTTAACGATAGTAATTTTGGCTTTCATTTTTTTCGTAAATATATAATAAATAAAGAAGTCGTAAGTCAAAAAGGTGGAAGGCTATTATTAGTCTACATCATATTTAATAATATTTAAATAAAGAATAAAAATGCTCTGATGTATATAAAAAAAATAATAAGTACGTATTATATTATAATAAGTCGTATATAATAACTAATAAGTAATCGATAATAATATTTTCAAATCCTCTTATGATAAGATTATTATGATAAGAGTATGATGCGCATGAGCAAATGTGATTTGGAATTAGCTGCAGTGATCCACTCGTGTCAACCATTGCTTTCAGATGTAGTTTTAGAAGAACGTTAATGGATTTCTGATCTGATACAACTATAAAAAGACAGTTAGGAGTCGTTGAATTCCTGTAAATATTCAACTAGACAAGGAATATAACATTGTAATGAAGTCTGGCGATTATTTGAACTTTTATCTGAAAAACACGTCGTCGTGTAGACCGTAGAATAGCGATGTGGCGACCGTTTATACTATTATCGATTATATATATACATATTTACCATCTTAAAAAAATCTTTAACGCTCGGATGATTGATATTTGTTCGAAACATTTTCGCGAAAATGCAAATAACAATAGTGCCACGAGTAGACGCGACCAGAAGATTTCATAATTCATTTTTCATCTTACAAATTTTATAAAAGTCGTTCCCATAAGTATATTCACTGAGCGACAATCATTTATCATCGTAAAAATAATCGCGCGATTTAAAGTAAAGCGAGGAAGACGCGTATAACTGATAGAAATTATATGGCATTGTTAATTCTGTGCAAAAAACTTACATCACTTAGCTGTCGACCGACGAGAGAAAAATAAATATTTATTACTCATATAGTATTTTATGCAAAATTCAAACTCGTTTTTATTTTATACGGTGTGTTCGACTTTAACGGTAACCCGAGATGATTCTTTCTTGTTATAATGTTTAAAACATACGTAATAATAAGGACCGAATGATCATATTATAACAACATATTATTGTAATAATATAGAACTGTTAATTTATTTTCAGCCTTTTCGAAACACATCCGGACGTTCAACAATCATTTATGCCGTTCAAAGGCGTCGACCTAGAAGATCTAAAACACAGCAGACAGCTCAGAGATCACGCATTAAGGTATTGTAAACATATAATATTATAAGCCGCGCGTGTTATCACTACATGATGACTATACCCGTTGAAAACGACATTGTCACTTTCCTTAGCATAGCGTTCCTTAAAACTGAAATACTTCGTAAAGGGCGAATTTCGTCTTGTTTTTATAAGATTTATAAGATGATTTCATTCGAATTCCCTCTAATACTCCTCTAATACCGTGAGTCTATTATAAAATAATATTTTTACAGCTTCATATAGAACCATTAATATTTGATATTTAGATGCAAAACATAAGTTCAAATAAATGCCATGGAATCAAGGAACATTTTGAAAAAAAAAAATTGTAATAAATTGTCGTTTATTTAATTTTTAACCGAATATCATCTGTTTCACAAAACTGTTGCAATTTTTAGAATAAATTGTAACAGCTAGATTAGGTTAGGTTAAGAACCTAAGTTATTACCTAAAGGCTAGTTCATCTTGAGATAATAATATACAATCATTGGTTTTTGATCCTAAATGTGATTTAATAATATGTGTTGAAATTTCGAAAGTTGAATGTAAAGACTTCAGACATATTGACATCACATAAAATAAAAGTCGAAAGAATAATATGAAGGTACAATTTACTGTACATTTAATAATATTTTTTTTCACTGTGTACCAGGCAACAGGACTTTTTATTTACAAACCAACTCATTAGATGAAATTAATACTAAATTGTGTCATTTTTAAGTAGAAAATGATATTTGTTTTAATTAAAACGTTAAAACTATTAAAATTTTAATTACGCTCAATATTTTCTTTTGCCAGGAGATTTAACACATGTTTTTCTACATTTGGCATAATTTTCGACATTTTTACAACGTCAATAACACATTATCATAGATGAATTTTGAATTGAATGTCATTATATGACAGTTGTTGAACTTTTACTGACGATTATTGTTGTTTATAATTACCTGAAGCTCCACTCAGAGTCCGTTTATGGAAGAATAATTTATTGTTTCTTTGAAATTCAACACAACCGCTTAAGCGTATACCACCCCTTGGGAAGAAAGATACCCATGGTGCATAGTATGTTCTGATTTGAATAAAAATATATGGTTAGCTACCTATGACAAAATACGTATTACATTGATGAAAAGTGATACATTGATAATAAATTTACTAATAAATTGTAAGTGTTATTTAAACGATGTGAATTTATAAGTATAAATAACATTTTTAAATAGATAAGAATTTTCGATTAAATTAATCACTTATACTCTAACAAACTGTATAATGTATATTATGTATTTCTTCACTGATAAAATGTGACATTTCGAAAAATATATAATTGTTTTGTTGGTGGGGAATATGAATAGTAATATAAGGAGCTGGGTGATGAGCAAATCTCACGGGTTACACCCTATCGATAATATGGTGTTGTGTTTGCTAATGCGCTTACACCCCCCACCCCACCCCCCCAATGTTTAGGGAAGATATTATGCGCTATTAATCTGTACAAATTATGTCTGGATTTCATTGTTCGTTATTTCTAATCGTTAAAATGCTACTATGACTATTGAAAGACTTTACAGGACGTAATGGCAAGGTGGTTACCAGGACAATAGACGGTAACGGTGTAACATTATATCCTAGGTATATTATTCTTGAAGTCTGATACGCATCAACACGATAACAATGACCATTTACCGCGTTTACCGCCCATTGTGTGGTGTGTGTTGTTATTAGTGGACTAATAGTAATAATCAACGTTCACGACTCAATTATTACATTTCACATTGATTAATAATACACTCGAACCCGAAAGGAGGGAGAGAACGTCAGCATGATATTTATTACATTTCCATATTAAAATCTATAATAAAATCATTTTTTTCACTGATGGCAAAATATTGTAATCCATCTATTAGATAGTAAAAAACCCCTTTTCAACCTCAGTAAAAGAAATGACATAATAATAATATTTTTTATTTCATATATATATTATATACATACATAATACGTCATATAGTTTAAGTAAAGTAAAGTAAACTTGACTTGACTTTATTTTTTTCATATAATCTTATTAAGACTTTGGTCACGTAGGATATTTAAAAAAAGTTGACTACGCAATGCACCATTACCATATTTATTATTATTCATATGTGTGTAAATAAATTGATTAATTACTTAAATTTTCATAATTGTTATAATATTTTTTTTAACAGACTTTATCATCGCAGATTTATAATATCTTATTGAAATTATCTTAACTTTATTCATTTTTGTAATTTCCTACCAACTCAAAGAAAATCTATTCTTATTAAAATAAGTTATATAGTCTATACTTATTAAAATAAGTTCCTCGAGATTGATTTATATTACTTTGACATAAAATTAACATCATAAACTATTCTGTCTAATTTTGATCGATTTTACTAGATGAAACTAAGTTAGAACTATTTTTAAAACACTGTTTCATCTGTGTTTGCAAATTAATATATATATATATAATATTATAATCTAATCAGGGGCGGATCCAGAACTTTTTTTTTTGGTGGGGGGGGGGGGTGAGAACTAGAAAAAAAAATACCAAATACACCTAAATTTGATAATTTTTAATCACCTTAAGCATTTTTAATATGTATTTTAAAATTTCTAGGAAAGAGCGATCACCCTTCACCCTTTGGATCCACACAGAATGTAATCTAAACATTATATAGTAATTAGTTTCAAAAAACAAATATATAAAAAATAAAAATAAATACGGAATGAAGAAGCTAGTGTTTATACAATGATATTTATTATTTTTTTCTGTGAACACATTTTCGTATAGAAATACTTGTCCAAAAGTCTCGATCAACAACTTTTTAAAAAAATATTTTGAAAATGTGAAGAAAAGAAATTTTGTAAATTTTTCTAGTGTTTTTTTTTTTTTCATTTATTATTTTTTCTTTTTCTCTATTTATTATATATAAAAAAAAAAAAGTAAAGTGAAGTATGAACAAGAAAGCCGAACATACTTCACACCACAGATATTCTTCGCTCTTCAAGTCACATACTTTCTTATCGTTTCTTTAAAATTCCACACACCCACCAAGAGTATCTGATTCTTGATGCGAAGTATATCCGGCTTTCTTGTCTATATTTTACTTTAGTTTTTTTCTTGGCGAACAGCGCATCGGTGAGTCGAAACTAACTGATAAAAAAAAAAAAAAAAAACCATGGCAAAAGAACTGTAGTGAAGCTCGAGTAAACACAAACATCCCGCCCACAATCGTGCCTTTGATTGAAACGATTTACTATAATTGCTTTCAAACTCTCGTAGGAATAACACAATACTGGGCATTGGTTCGCATCACTAAGGTGAATAAAAAATGTCGAGACGAACGACCCATAGAAAATATTATTTTATTACGTCTCTCTATCCCCTTAAAACTTATTTTATTTCACTCTTATGAGTCGCGTGTCAATTGAATTCCACACATAATACACTCGTAAAACATTCACTTTTCTCTGGTAAAAACTTTTTAAGTTTCTGTGTGAATAAGAAATATTCCATTAGTTGTGTGTGTAAACAGTACCATTAATTTTTTATAGATAATTTTAATTTGTATTATTCAATAAAATTTTCTAATAAGACGTAATTTAAGGATAATTAAGATTCTCTCTTAATACGACAGCGAAAATTATTCAACAAGTCATAAAATATGACACTAAATATTAAAAATGAACCCTAATTCAATGATAATAATTAGAGTTTATCGATCAGTTTCGATAAAAAAAATTGCAAATGAATAAAATGTATAAATTATCAAATAGTTTTAACTGGTATTTTTCAGAGCTCAGTTGAAATTCTTTATGCGACATTTTCTTTTATAAAATATATACGTTCACCCTATCCTAGATTGTATAGATTGTACCAAATGTGCACGTATATGTACACAAAACAATCTATTATACACATACCAAGGATACATTACATTTATGTGAAATTCTTGTTAAATTAACAAAAACATTTTTTGTAACATTAATAATTAGAATTCCTGTTAGTTTTTCAAACAATTCGTATATTTTATACTTTATTAATCGTTGCAAATTGTTTTGAAATAACACATACCTAATTTTCAATAGCATATTTAATATATTTATAATATTATTTGTACTTTGACAAAAATAACTCAGTGGATTAGACTCTTGTAAATCCACTTAAAATATACGCATCACTCGAGGCTAAAATGGACGACGGGCTTTATTTACAACAAGGAATATTCCAAATAATCCCCATTTCAAGTTTTATATCCTTGTCAGAGATACCGTACCATGTCTTGACTTTGCTCGCACATTGATTCCATGTAAGGTGAAAACTGATTGCTTTGTTGTTAGCCGCGTGTACTGTAGTGGACATATTTTGGGTCTAAGGTAAAAGGCCACTTGACGGATAACATGGAAAAACAAACTATCTAGTCACGTCTATACATATACAGCTGCTGTTGGACACGTCATGTCAAACGATCCGGTAACAATATTAGTTACCAAACTACATTGCTTTCGTTCCTGTTAAAACCACATACTTTTTGAGTGACGCCGTCGGTTCGTTGCATTTGTAAATTTGTTTTAATTTGTTTTTTTTTTTTTTTTTTTTATAAAAAAAATTAATTATATGGTGAACATACGATAGTAATTATAGAGCCCTGACGTTAATGACTTTTTATTTTTGAAATTCCTTAGATGACGATTAAAAATATGTGTTTCAAAAGTGTATGAAACAAAGTCCCTAATTAATATTTTGAAACATTATGGCTTTTTAAAACATGTTGCGGGTTTTTTCTTGACATTCGAAGGTCATTTTTGAGTTCTAACAACATCATTATCACACTAAATAAAAAACAAAATAATAAATAATTAATAAAACGACAAATCTGGTAAGGTAATTCATATTTTTCTTTTTCGTTAAAAAAATTAATATTGACTTTTAAACACCAAATACTCATGACTACGACCCATTTCGGCCAAATTCAACCTTTTTCATTTCGCCCACAATTGACCAAATTATGTTGACATTTGAACGAATATTTCTATACCAAAAAGTGTTCACAGAAAAAAAAAAATAGATAAAAAATAAACATGAATGTAAAAACACTAACTACTACACTTCGTTCTGAATCTAAAATCTATTTTGGTATTTCGAATCATGTTATCAGTCATCTATGGAATGGCACAAAATAAATTTCAAAAACATTTTAATTGTTTTAAGTAAATAATTACAGTTACGAAATTATTATAAATCATTTTCTGAAAAATATTCTCTAGCAAAATTGTATTAAATCAAAATTTTAAACCCTCAGAATCTTTTTTTCTTATCACTCTACGGTTTGTCATTTAACCACACACGTTGAATATTTTGAAGCCGTATCCACGCGAATTCACACTTTTTATTATGCGTATATATGTCAACAAGATAAAAAAAGGTTTAGAGTGCAGGGGTGGATGTGAAATGATAAAAACTCGAGAACCCACTATAGAAAGAGTACAAAAAAACTGCTACTAGCCACGGAGAATTACATTATACCGCCAAACGAAAGGCGTTTCATATTCTATGACTTTAAGCTTGTCGCTTCGGTCGCGATGTCGCGTCGAGTCGTATTATAGATTGATAGCTACAGATAATGAAATGATGAATTGGGACGATATCAACTACGAACGAGTGGCATGCCGGAACTTCAACGCAGAACCAAGGTATAGACGATATAGACCTCCTGTAAACCGTATAAATTGTCCGCTTTATTTTTCTCGTGCACACAATATCGTTGCTTATAATATGCAAAGATAATATTATTACTATTATAAGTCAGTCCTGTTGATATACCTAAATGTCTATTGGCGAAAAGTATTTTACATAAATATCCGGTTCAATATCAATACTAATAACGTACAACTTTTAACTCAATACTTTAGAATTATTACATACAATACGAAGACAAAATTATGCACGCAACAGGTAAGGTAACGCAAAACAATTTTTTTTTTAAAACTAGTTAAGTTTATAATTTTGATGTTTAATATCAAATATTGTAACTCCAACACACACACAATTATATTTGTGTTTTTTATATAGATTTTGATCACATATAAGTATATTAATATTTTGAACATTTTTCTCATACATTAACCTGTACTCTGGTAATATTATTGACTGGAGTTTTTTTTTTCTGGTTTTAAACGTTTAAAGCAGGGATTCCCAACCGCTGTGCCGCGGCACAAAAGTGTGCCGCGAAATTCTGCTGGTGTGCCGTGTAATTTTTTTTCTTTTTATGTGTGTTTATTTATTTTATATTATTTATTAAAATGAATAAGTAGTTATATTTATAAAATTGAATTTGAAGTGTGCCGTAAAAATTTATAAAATGATCAAGTGTGCCGCCAAGTAAAAAAGGTTGGGAATCCCTGGTTTAAAGTGTGATGATTTTACGCTATACCTTTCATAATTGCAATGTGCTCCATGAAACCGTGTTTTATTATTTTATAAATTTATGTACGTATTGTGTGATGGCATTTAAAGAAATGTGCAATATTACATTTTATGTTTTTGACATTTTATTTTCATATTAATACCTATACCTACTTGTATATTCTGTGGAACCAATGAAATGGACGACACAGACATTCGTTGAATACACAGAATTTATGAAACAAATTGTGTCGTTTTAAAAACGGTATCCTACGAAATACGGAATGGAATCTGGTACAGATATAAAAGAACAACATTGCATCGTTAAAGCGATCAATGGATTGAAAAAGAATAAAATAAATTGCTATTAGATTGGCTATTATTCTAACCCTTCAAAACTCTATTACGAATTCTCGTCACTTTTTAGATCTGACCTCGTTGACCGATGGCCTACTGCACTACTATGAACAAATACGCACTGTCATTTCTCTCTAGGTGATTTTTCAGAATAGGTCGTATGCCGAAAAAAAATCTCAAATGCAATTCATATTCTTTCGTAACGATATATTGATTTAACGTATATCAATGTAGACGTTTTTCCAAGGTGTGTCGTCAGAAACAAATATACGTTATATATTTCGGCTCGAGGAAATCCCCCCTCCCCCCTAAAGTTAAAACTTTCCTCTTAGAAATGTAAAAATATTATACTATTTCCATTCCGAAAAGTGATTTAGATAAAAAGAGGTTACAATATTGTAAGAATTATCATAATACATCGATCATCTTAATATATTACAATAATAATAACGTAGCTTTCGAACGTCTTTGTAATATGCAACCAATATTTTACAAATGACAATGACAATATAGTTTATCTATTAATACGAGTATTCGAGACTAAACACTTTTAAAGTACTAATAAACATTACAAAATTAATAATATTTAAAAAAATAAATAATAAAAGTCAAGTTATTATAAACAAAATAAATATGAGTTTAAAATAGTTTCTAAAATTTTAATCCTATTACTGCAACAACCAAACTAGTTAAATGTGCTATGTTTGCTAAAATATAGCATATTTTAAATTGCTTCATAAATTTATACACTTTTAATGTTTCTATATACAATACTATTCTATGCCTATATTGGGGCTATTGGAAACTCGTTTACAACCATAAACACATCTACAAAAGTACATCTACTGCATATATACTCTATTTTCCCTCAATTTTAATATTTGCAGAACTGTAGAAAATAAGAATTATTAATATCTAAACAATATCTAAACCTTAAATATTTATTTATTTTTACTATTGTTTTTATAGTCTTTTAGTTAATTTTTCATTTGAACAAAAATATTTTACACATCCAGTATTATGTTGTCATTCAAATATAGTAAAATATAATAAACATGTCAGATTTTTATGGAAGCAACAAACTAAATACTAAAATACAATAAATAACTTGACATAAATTACATCATGTATAATTTCATTTTAAATCTTGAGCGGAGCTAAAGGTGACACTATATATGCAGTATTTTTGTACCATACTATAGAATCGATTTTTATGAAAAACGCGTACACTAGGTCATTGTTTAACATTATTCCTCAGTTTTCAGTTGTTTTTCTTTTCACCGGGGAAAATAACTAGGAAATTGAAAAAAATAACCTTTTTTTCAAGTACCGCAGCTGGATACAGAAATACTTAGCCTGTAGGGGCGTTATTGTAGTGCGATACTCTCACGGACGACTTTTCTAAATAAAAAACCGTGTTTACGTACAAAGATAAAAAAAACAAAATACTGCCTAGTAAAACAAAAATAATTAATACATTTTATCTGTCATTAGGTATCCAAATCATGCGTCTCCAATGAGACTTATCAATAATTCACATTTATAGAAATTTCATATAGTTTATAAATTTCATAATCCTCAAAAATTTTAATTTGTGAGTTAAGCGAAGAAGCTACTGTTTTTACTATGATTTACTACGTTTTCGTATAGAAATACTAGTCCAAAAAATTTTACCATTAACTAACCGAATCAGAATTTTGCTCCAAATGGCACCCTTGGTAGGTTATTTTTGAAAATATCAATTATTTTTTCAAAACTTGGGAAAAACTATAAAAATTTTTCCAAAAACGCAATCAATTTTTTTTTTTTTTTGATCTAAAACTTATAAAAATTCAAGTATTCAGTTAATCAGTTCTTTTAATTGTTAAAATGTTTTGTCTCTGTATGCATAATTTATTAATTTTTGATAGTTTCAGCCTAATAATAAATTTTATTTTTTATACTACATAATATTAACGTCTGTATGTATTAATGTTCATAATTTATACTAATAGAATATATTTCTATACAAATAATTGAATAAGTAATATAATATATTGCCTCAAAGGTGTAGCAAGATATTTCAGGACACGTGTATGAATAATATCATAATATCATGCTCGAGAGAGAGAGATTAGAAAGCAAGATAAATCGAATATAATACATTAAGAGTAAACTTACTTTCGAAAATAACGTTACGAACCAGGCTCTTGTACTTACACTGATAGAGTAGCTGAGTATCAAGAAAACTTATAAAAACACATCGTCGTGTTACTTGATTCAACGTCGACAAAAGATTCGTCTCCCCCGAGAACACAATACTTTTAACGGAAAATATACTACAAGAGAATAGATCATCCGAGAGAAGGATTTCTTTGTAATTTTTCGTGAATAGTCAAGAGACAGGTATTAATAATGGCATGTTTTTTTTTCTTGCTCGGGAAATACGAAAAAATGAAAAAAAAAAAAAGCTTAAAAATTTAAAATTTAGTTATGAGTTATTTAACACGGAACGAGTGAGTATTTGACATGGGGAATTAAGTGAAACACATTTCATAATGTCAAAGGGAACATTATTATAAATGGCGAAGATCACGTCCAAACACTCTCTGTTTTTGGAGTATTTCGATAAGTCAACGTGTTATTAATAATTTACTTAAAATGACCCACAATGTTTTGAGTTCAGTTATCTATTTATAAAATGCCGAAAGTAAACAGGTTAGGTTAGGTTAAGTAAAACATTCAATTAAAGTATAAAAAATTCACAAATATTGAAAAAATTAACTCTGTAAACATCCTAACCTTCTTACCTTATACGTACGAAAAAACTTTGAAAAACAGACCTTTAGCCACTTTGCAGAAAAATAACAACTTTCCAACAATTTTCTTTTTTTTCCAACCTTGGGAAATTACAAATTAATCTCTGTATACACTAAATTAATGATATTCACATTTTGGTTGTGTTCGTATCGAGTGAAAATGACCAACTACTCTTTAACATATTGGCCACATTGTATTTTTCAAGCTGAAATTATATCTGATATATATATTTTTTTTTTAATTAATCATTTAAATAAATTTTATGGGTTAAACTTCAAGCTAATACAGCGAGATTAAATAATTAGGTTAGGCGGCTCGTTTTCCAACCATGGGAAATTACAAATTAATCTCTCTATACACTAAATTAATGATATTCACATTTTGGTTGTGTTCGTATCGAGTGAAAATGACCAACTACTCTTTAACATATTGGCCACATTGTATTTTTCAAGCTGAAATTATATCTGATATATACATATTTTTTTTAATTAATCATTTAAATAAATTTTATGGGTTAAACTTCAAGCTAATACAGCGAGATTAAATAATTAGGTTAGGCGGTTCGTACTAGTCTCAAAATGTTTCATTTATTGTTTAGCAAAATATTTTTAATCATTAAGTTAAGAATTCAAGAATGGCCCGAATAAGAACTGTTTTAATTTACATAAATGGCAAATTAATACAATATACGCTACATTAAACATTGTGAACAAACTAATCTATAAGTGCATTTTTATCTAATTTGAATGAATTTTCCAGACTAATTTATATATCGCAGTCAATTACGTAGTTTTAAAATGTCCTAAGGCCTCTGAACAGTGTTTTGTAAACTTAACAAAAAAAGTATCTAAATTACTTAGAGATTTTATTTAAGTCGAGATAATTTTGTAATAATATGCTAAGATAAAAAAATCATATAAAGACAACAACAAATGATTTAAATATAATATAAAAGTAATTTTTTATTTTTATTTCGTGTTGAATTTTAGTTTCAAAAATCAATACTACTAACTAGTGATGTGAAAAATCCTAGGAATTTAATAACGGGGAATTTCCGGAAATATTATCATTATTTATTTTTTTTTAATATTGTTTAAAATATGTTTCAATGTTTAATTTAACTTATAGTTGTGATTGATCCGAATGAAAAATATATTTTTACCAAAATTGTTATTTTTGTTATAGAGGAAAATATAAAAGTTGTTAAAAATAATTTATTTAAATTTAAATAGACATCAGTCAATGTTTTTTGTCCTATCTTTATTTTCTATAAATACGTTCGCCCTAGGTTCAAGTAAGTAGGTATGTACCTATACCAAAAATGTACACTTAGAGTGAATTCTGAATTTTCAACCCTTTTGGTGGTACGTGAATTACTAAATACATGAAGAGGACTTTTGTTGCACTCTGTATAACATACAATATTAACGGAATTGTATACATATATATTATATATACGACCGTAGTCGTTAAAAAAGAAAACGTATTTAAAAACTCTAGAGCGTGAAAAATGCACAAAAAAAATCAAAAAAAAATCTGTATCCCATGAATAAAACATTTCAACGAGCTTTACAAAAGAGCGCGCGGGACCGTACAAAGAGGAAGCCCGCCGCCACTACTCTTATACACACGGCCTCCGCGGATTTTATTCGAATATTAGGCAGGTGTGTGTATGCGTAGATAGTTGCCCGGTCAGTTTGTAGGTCAGCCGTCTATTGTATTTCGAGCGGTCCGGATTACTACCTCCTCCACCCTTCTACCGGAAACGGACGGTTATATTTCCGATTCAAAACAAAATAATAGCAGTTATAATAATAATAATAATAATAATCGGATTCGGACCAGATTCCACAATGGTAGTGAATATTTTGCACGTCGGAAATAATGATTGAATAATATTAAATTAGATATACGAATTAAAATATTGTTAAAGGTGGATAATTCTCGTAAAATCACACTGAGTCACGTATGAATTAATTAAAAGTTATTTAAATAAAGCGGAAAAAATGTTTATAAAACAATAATAAAAACATCACATGTACGATTAAATGATTCCCATGGTCAGGTGGACGAATTCATGGAAATAATGAATTAAATATTGACAAGACTAAATTTTGCTTTCCTAATATTGTTTATAATAATTAAATTAAATGAGACTACTATGTTAGATATACAGAAAAAATGTTGGTTCATAAAGAAAAAAAACTAAATAAATATTATTATAAAATAATAGGTAAAAATATAGACGATTAACGTGAAATAATAACTAAAAGTAATTTTTTTTTCATATTTTAAAGTTCAGCTTTTCCTTTTTTGAATTCCTGGGAATTCCCGTTCGCGTTATTTTTATTTTACTGTTGAGGATAATTCTCTACACAGAGCTGTGAAGAGGTTATTACGATTAATTCTATTCTAATCACGAATTGTTTGGATTAATAAAATCATCTATAGATCACTAAATACATTTAAAAAGTATGTAGGTTATAATTTGAATGCTCTTAAAAAAGTATTCTAGATCTCCGAAATTTCGTACGTTGTTTGGAGTTCGGATGTATGCTACTATTCAGAGGAGAATTTAGGTTTTTGTAAATAAGTATTCGTTCCTGAAAAAAACATTATCTATTGGAAGGTGTTCGCTATTATTTAAAGGTGTCTATTAGTGATAGTTTCACTGCATGTAATACATTTTTCTCATTTGAAATCTGTAAAGACCTTTGAGATGTTTGTGACAGTTAAATTTAAATTATTCATTAAATAGGTAAAAATAATTTATAACTATTGTAAATTATAATGTTATATAAACATAGGCTGCAAAATCTGAACAACTGTTAATTGTTACACGGTGTCATGGACGTGTCATTGCCTATGTGTAGCACATTGTGTATCCTATTTATTATTGAAAAAAGATAAAATTTAGCTTTTTGTGGTTATTGTTTTTCAGTTACATAAAACTAATAATATTCTATAAGTAGTTCCAAAAATCTATTATTGAAAGTCAGAGAAAAAGTATCTATTTGGAATGCATTCAATAAAATAAAATAGTATTCGAATATTTATCGATAGACAATTCTATGATTCAAATACTAAACAATATTGCTGACAACTTACTAGTAAAAGTATAAAGTTACAAGTGACGAGGTAAGAGACTAGACATGTTATATGTATAACATTACACTCACGTTTATTTATTTATTTTATATGTATAATATAATAGTATTGACACGACATGGATATATATTTATTTTCTATTTAATTTGACAAGTATTAAATCCATAAATCTCGAACAAGTTTTTTCCCTACGATTTCGTTGAACGCCATTACGTTTGCAATGATTTTGAACTTCAGAGGCTAAAAGATAAAATGGTTTTAACTTAATCATCATCATGAAATATTGTAAGCTTTGTTTTTATGTATTTTGCAACAATTCAGAGGATCGACCGAAAAAATGTTGGCATTAAAAATATGGATCACCCTAATTCGTTCGGTAATTCCTATTTTCCCCGATTTCGTTACAAAAACTAATTTCATTACGTTTGTCACTTCTTGGAAATATACATGGGAAGAACACAGTATAAATAGAAAAAAAAATAGGAAATAAAATAAACCTTAGGCTAGAATCACAAGGTCACAGTACGATTTGTCAAAAATGCAATAATTATTGTTTCATTAATAATTTTTAATATATATATATTTATATACGTATATTTAATTAATTGACATTTTTGTATAATTTTTTTTTTTTTTTTTAGGACCCAAATTTCCAAATTTGAAATTTTATACTATAATTTTAGAAAAAAATCGAAATAGCCATTTTGTAAATCTGATTTTTAGAATAATTTTGGCGCTTAAATTTCTAATAAATTTCATTTTGTATAGTTATTTTAAGTTTGTGAATAATTAAATAATATTGTCAATACTATGACATTCAATTGGTGATATTATTGTATCATGATGTATTTAATAATATTAATAAATTACTAGCAAAGTTAATAATAAAATCGTAGTAAATGTACGGATTAACCTTTATTAGAAATTTAAGTACCAATATTTTTCTAAAAATCTAGTTTATAAAAATACTAAATTGAATTTTCTCTATAACTATAAAATAAAATTTGAAATTTGAAACTTTGGGTCCAAAGAATTTTAAATTTATAATTTTTAATAGAACAAAAGTTATTGCATTTGTCAAATAATACTGGGACACTCTGTGTGAACACTCTATTGCCTCTGTGTACACCACAGTAACTGGAGAATGACCAAATGTATTCGTTTCCGATTGTAATATAATCTTACGAAAACCCAAAGAAAGTTGACGCTTTCAATTAACAATTGTTCATAATAAATCAGTGTTATTTTACCAATCGAAACCCCACGGGATAATAGAAACATAACATCGATACTTTAAGAAATACTATAATATTCTGTCAGTTTTCGTTAAATAATAACAGTATAAAAGTAGCAAAATTATTTATGATTTTTCTATTTAAAAAAAAAATCTCAATAAAATATTTCTCCACAATCTATTTATAGATATGCCTAGACGTTCAAAGTTCGAGTATCAAATTTAAACGAGATAATTAAGTTTTTACTATGGTACTTGTTACGTTTTTATGAGTTACGACGGGGCTCATTCTTTATATTTAAACATTAGACTTTTAGTTTCAATCCAAACGGAATTTTTTTTTTTTCCCCAAATATTAAAATGCATTTTAAAACGTTATTAAAAAAAGATTAATGACAGTTGGTTACAGTTTGAGTGCAGGCAATATACATTTCACGCTGTTTACCTTCCAGACAAAGTTTTTAATTTTTATACTCTCTCTCTCTCTCTCTCTCTCTGGCGTTATTACTTTTTATTCGGCCGTACTGTAATACTTTTGGAGTTATGTATATATATATATATATATATATATATATAGAACTACTTGAAAAGTATTTAATACGCAATCAGGGCTCAAAGAAAAACTTTCCACAATTATATTAATTATATATATATATATATATATATATATGTATGTATCACGCATTATATAAAGTGGTTGAAATATCAATTTGTAACGTGTACATCTATAACATTTTTATCTTTTACCATAAATACGTATTATAACAAATCATTTTAGTTGGTTTATGAGTTATAATTGCCATTCTGAATAAATTTTTCTATTTAAACGACTTAAATCTACATAAAATCATACAATTGATTTAATTTAATTAACGCGATAAATTTAGATGTTAAAAGTTATTTCATTTAAAAGAAATAACATTAATAAATTATTTCATATTTTATTTCCACTTTATTTCAGTTCGCTCAAAATATCGATAATAAACAGATTGAACAATGAAAATATTTTTATTTGTGTAAAATATGTTCATGGCAAGAGTTAATAAATAAATTGTCTTGTTGAAAATTTGTTTTGAATAAAATAAGACGTTAAATACTCTAAACAAATAAAGTTTCATAACTATCTGTAAATAATGTACTAACCTACTACTACTAGTCTCAATCAAACAGTCTATTGTTTGACAGAGTTGTTTGACGTTTAAAAAAAAAATTATCAATTGCCAACGATGACAAAATGACAGTAAAAGTAAATAAATTCAATCGAAACTTCAAAGTACAACAATCCTTTGACGTTTTATTATTATACAAAATTGTATAAAATTAATAATAATAACAACGACTTTTAGAATGTAGTTACAACAATTTCTATTTTTTCTACATCTGTGTAACAAATTAAAAATTTAATATTTTTTATGAAATAATATATTAACTACTCTTCATAGTTTTGGCATATTTAGCTGTACTTAGAGGTAAAGTAGAATGTTACATTCTAACCGATGAAACATTGTCCACTGCAATCACATAAAATAAGTGATAACAAATTTATGTAGAGCGCTCTAGCATACAGTACAATTTTATGTCTCTCACCAGAAAATAAATTAATTAATTCGATCACGGGTTAGGTTAATTAATTGATTCGATAATCACTCTCCGTGGTCAACGTTGATGTGAATTTGATCCAAAAATTTGAGGTTAAAGCTATACCAAGAAAGGTTATATTTAAAATTTTAAAAATTAAATAAAACATTGAACATACTAATGCTATAAAATATTTGATATAGAGACTTGATATCATTGATCGAGTTAGTTTTCCCCCACCTCTTCCTTCATCAACTATGCCATTATACTTGTTCAACCCATTAACCACAAAATTCAAAAGTGTTGAAAAGTGAACTTTATAAAGTATTATTCGAACATAATAATTGTAAATCCCCTAGCTTCTTTGCTCCATTCAGAATCTAATATTTCATTTCTAGACCTGTCCCTGAGAGGCTTTCATTGTGTTCTTCTTGTGATGAGCATTAAGTTATTAATTATCAGTTCTCTCTCTCTCTCTCTCTCTATGGTTTCAATCCGTGGATTGGAATAGCACATTTTGCATTTCACCACTTTACATACAACACGATTATGTGAGGTGTGCGCGCAAAAACGAACTCAGATTTTGCAAAATGGGTACTTGAATATCAGTGAGTTACAACTTACTAGCCGTAAAATGTCGTTACGTGTCTACCCTCGGTGTTTTGTTGTCTAATTCATTAGTGCGTTTTTATACAACCACGGCTGTTTGGGTAGACAGTAGTACTGATGCGTTTATTTATTTTTCTTAATTAGAACCGAGAGAGATCAAGCGCAAAATTTTTAATGAGTTTCATATACATGTATACACTGGGTGTCTACTTATATCGTTGTAGGCAGTTCTCCTTTTTTTTTTTTTTTAATGATTACGGAACGATAAAGTACATTTAATTTCCACAAAATAAAAACATGAATTTCAATTGCTTTTTTTTTTACATAACGGTATACCCTTGGAAAATTAAAAAAAAAATAATATTTTTAATAACAATCAGTGTTCATCATTTTGGTAATCAAATAATGTCAGTTGTCGTTGCTTTTTTTTTCATTTGATAATTAATTAACAAATAGTTATTCAGGTGCATTAACAGGAATAAATCTATTTTTGGAACTAAACTTTTTCAACGATTAACTAACTCCAATATCAATCTATTTAACAATTCGAAATAAGTAATCATTTCATTGTTTTATGAGAGGTACGGCTAGAAATAATTAATTTTAATGTTATTTTTTTACTTAGTGATATAAGTATTTATGTAAAAAATAAGAGAATTATTCCTTTTATTTTAAGTTATGTTTTTGGTGTATAAACACACCTTTTAAACTATTCCAACGTTTTTCTTAAGCACGACAATTACGTTATTAAGATAACCACAGTGTCCAGGTAATTGAAATACTGATTTTTAACATAATGTCGTGTAATGGCACATTAAATTATGAAAATGTTCTGAAAACAGATTAGCCGACACACAAACGTTATTAATACAATAATACACGTAATAAACGCAATACTAAATAAAAAAAATTTCGGAAGGGGTGATAACCCCTTAACCCCCCCCTCTGGGTGCGCCACTGAGTCCTAATGAAATGTAGACAGTAAATACTAAATAATAATCGGATACATCAAACGTTTTCGGTTCGAAATCGTTAAAAGGAGAGTTATTACTGTATGTACTCGTACTTACTCATATATGGTCGTTGCCTTGATATAACGTTAATTGTGGGATTTGCGTTTTCCCCCAACCCATTGAATAACTCATGAGACATCGGTATAATAATTTAACTGGGAGATAAGCGACCGGCCCGTATATATTTTACAATCGATGGTTAACGCGAGAGACGAGATGAAATATATATTTATATATATATATTAACAACCATGACATTAAAAAATCGTATCGGATTTCTCGACGTAATTAATCGAAATAAGCTATATATATCGTGCGAACACACCTAAAGCTTGCTCTCGGATTACGTAAGAGAAAACAACACAAACGAGACTAATCCGTTTGAAATCAAACGGTACTTAAGAAGAGAGAGACTAAGTACATATAGCAGAGGTACCTCTATCTACGTGAAATAATATAATACGACAACTTTGTCGTTCACTTATCGAATTTGTTCTATCCAAATTCCGAGGTGAGGGGGAAACGTGTACGTTTTATTTCACAAGACACACGACGCCTCTCGTAGTTGAAATCACAAATGCTCTCTCCGCCCACAGTTTTCTCTTTAATTCACAATAACCTTTTAGGCATTGAAAACAACGAAACGTCACTATTTTGTTTTACAATTATGTTTAAATTTCACGTGAAAAAATTTTGTTACTATGAGCGCATAAATACAATACTCGTTCTTCAATTCCCGAGATCTAATGAATGTCATATTTCTATAATCAACTAGGTTTTCGACCAAAGGCATGCGCACCACACTTTGATGACAGGGTATTTTCACAGGCATTATTGTTCGTTCTCTACCAGGGTTTAAATGTTAAAAACTATGTGTTTTAAACTGCTTAAAACACTAATATACAGTTAAATTTCAATTATTTCAACAAGGTTTTAAACATTTGTTTTCTTTGAGTTAGTTTTAATCAGTTTTTTAGCAAAATTTTTAATTAAAAATTTCTAATTCAACAATTATTGTTAAAGACCTTTTTATTATTATATTTTTGTTTTTCCGTCTACTCAAATAATTAAAAAAAATATCTATCTATGTTTAAATTTGATCAAAAAATGATGGTTTTTGAGCCTTTTTTTTTTTTCAAATTTTGGGTAGTTTTACCAAAAAAAAAAAAAAAAGAAGAATAGAGAAATTCAAAAAATGACATCTTTAAAGTAACAATTCGAGGTCAATTCAGTTTCAAAATGCTGCTGATCGAGAATTTTGAACAAATTTTTCTATACAAAAAAAAAAATAAAAATTGAATAAATAAATAAATGAACAATAAATCATTGTAAAAACACTTCATTCAGAAACTAAAAGTTAAAAATATTTGTTATATTTTTATGAAGTATTTGAAAATTATTTTATTATTTTAACTAGTTTTTGTTAAAAATAAATTATATTTTCTAATTTCATAGTAAAAGTTTTAAGTATGTTTGTAGTATACGATTTAAACAGTTTAAAAGTGTTTTATTCAATAAACTTTTTATTTTTTTAAACATTTTTTTTTTATCAACCCTGTTGTCTACTAACATCAGTGCCTGCAGAAATGATTTTTAAGAGGAGAGGTAAAATTTTAGTTTCAAAAACTCAAGAGGTAAATCACCCCTCCATTCGAGCACTTATAACTGTTTTCTTAGATCATTTCAAATACATACATAAGTTTTATAACATCGTTTAATATTAATTCAAAATTATTTTGTTAAATTTTTAAATAATAGTTGCATTTTTAGACGATTGTTTTTAATTAGGATTTATTAGTTAAAGTTAAAATAATTGAATTATGAACTTCAAAGTTCATGTACAGAATACCTGTAATTTAAACCACTGCCTACAATAAAAATTAATAATAACAGACAGGATTGTTTTGTTCATAATATCACAAATCTTGATCAAATTTTTTCGTATTCATATTAATCACGATTTGACACTGCCTTAATAATGACTGATTTAATTGTCTAATATTGATAATAATTTATAAAATGTATAATTTATCATATTCGAAAAAGTAAAACAGCTCGCAGAAGGAAAACTACTCAACTTGCTCCTCCCGTGCGCATGTCTATGTTATCGACTAATTTTTGCATTCTACACAACATTGTTTAACGCGTGAAAACAATCAGAATTCGGAAATTACCTTTAATTTCAAGGTTATGACTATTTGGTTGTATAGGCATCGAATTTGGTAGCAAACTCAATAACAGTAAAAGTCAGTTGCCAACTTTACGAAGTTCAAATTTAATTTTGAAAAGTTTTATTTTTCTGAAAATAACCAAAAGGTTTTTTGCATTTGGATAAAAGAAATATTTGCGTTTAAACCTTTCAAAAGAGTAAATTAGTTCGTTCACACTGTAAATGCACGAACGGTGGTGTAAATGGTAATCACAAAATTATATATGCATTTATGCACGATTTTACCTATAAACTAATGAAAGTGTAAAATCAATACAAAAAGTTTTAACCCTGTTTCAGATTTTCATTCAGTGCAATACTATTAATAATAATAAATTAAATTAGGATAACTCATTTTTGTATTTGGTAAGAATGAATAAAATTTTTAATTTTAACAAAATGTTTTGTATGAATAAACGATTACAGTGAGTGTTTGAAAATATTTCGTTTAAACTTAATTATATAAAACAGTTGACACCAAGTGAGGCTTTGATGGGAACTATTTTTGGATGATAGAATAGCCTATAAATGTTGAATTTATAGACTATTTTAATAAAAATAGCATCGAAAATTATTTAGATTTATTTTATAATCACATTCGTTATATTTTGGATCACTTTAATCCTAAATTCAAATTCAAAATTCCAATTATCCGAAATGGTTTAGTAAGACACTATAAACTCTTAAAATAGAAAAGAAGCTCATAATATTTATAAACACTCAAAGAACATAAAAAAATATCAAACCTTTTCAGATTTACGTGCAAAATATAAGCAAGCACTTAAAATATCGTGATTATATATTATACATATACATTTCATAAAATGTGGTACAATCAAATCCAAAATTATTTTGGAAATTCGTAAATGAAAATAATAAAAATAATCACGAATTACCAAACACTAAGTCATACCTAAATAGAGAAGTTAATAATAGTAACGATATTGTACATTTATTTAAAGAATACTTTTCTAACACATATACCACAAATGATATAACTTACCCACATCAGTTTGAAATAAAATTGAATAAAAATAAATATTTTCAATGAATTTTGGAATATTAATTATAAAACAGCAATTAGCCCTGATCAAATCTCACCACTATTTTTTTTAAAAGAGTGCGCATTCATTCTCATTCCAGCTAATAACCTCTTTATTTAATAAATCATTATTATCAGGTATTTTTCCAAAACAATGGAAATCATCATATATAATCCCCATATATAATCTTTAAAAAAAGGCAAAAATGCTTAATTAATAATTATTGTCCTATTTCTAAATTATCAATAATACCTAAATTATTTTCAAAACTGGTAAACAATACTATTACATCTTTATACAGTAAATTATTATAAAATGACCAACATGGGTTTAGGCAAAATAGATCAACAACAACAAATATCTGTATATTTAAACATGCAATCTTAGATTCATTTGAAAATCAATCACAAACTGATGTAATTTATACCAATATGGAAAAAGCCTTTGATAAAATTAATAATAAATGTATTTATTTATTTTTTTTTTTTTTTGTATTTTCCTCTACTTTCATTTACAATAAAAAAAAAAGAACCAAAACAAGTGACATGTTTAAAATATTGAAAACAAAATGAAATTTTTTTTAATATAAGCTTTGCGCTATAATATCTCCTTTTCAAATAGTAATAAAACGCAGCCAGGTTCACATGTGACCTTGAAATTGTCTATTTTGTGTAAGTAACATATCAATATTAAGTTTTCATAATTTGTTTTAATATTCTGACTATAGTTTTAAAAAAAAGTCACTTTCAGACCACTGTGGGACTGTTTAACTATTTCCCTTTGTATGCCCACTCCTACAAGTGATTATCTGAATTATACAGGCACGTGTATTGTATAATACGTATATACACACAAAACCTACGATGTGTTTGTGTAATATAAATGTTAAATAAGGGAGATTCCTATTCGTACTTGAATTTATTCCTCTCTTCATTTAACGATTACATTTTAAACTAAAATATACAGTAATTACTACATAACACATAACAATTTATTATTATCTACTCTTGTCCAAATTATTTATGATGTGCATTCAATTTATTTGTCTACTTTGTTTTATTTTTAATTACTAATACATTATGTAATAATATAATTTCATTTTTTAGATTCTGAACGAAGTGAAGAAACTAGTGTTTTTTCTTTCGAAAATTATGTAATATTTTAGTACGGTTCAGCCGGTTCGGGTGATAGACACTTTTATTATAATTTAAAGAATGTTATGTAAAATTCATCAAAAGGTTTTGTTCAATATTATTCAATATAAAAGCACCTGTATTCATTTATATCACTGGTTCAAAAATGCCATGTGTGTTATGATATTTATTAAAGAATATTTTAAATAAACAGTTTATTCCTTTAAATTCTAACTTTAAACATTTTGAATATAGATAGACAATTATGTGTACTATGACTTACTGAATATTTAATATTTATCTGAATAAAATTTAAATTTAGTATTTAAAATTAAATGAAAAAAAAAACTTTCAAACAATTTAGTACTTACTTTAAATACTTTCAAAGTTCTATACTTAGCCTAAATGTTATCGAAATTAGATTAAAGCGTATAACGTTTGTATTTTTATAGTATAAATCATATTGAATAATAATAATTTATAGTCCCTAGCAAAAGTATTTTTGGAATCTTTTGTTTACAAAGTCAACGCAGCGCTTGCTATAGACAATTTAGCAGCATACATTATTGACTGCAATAATATTATAATTGCCAATTAAAATTATTATTACAACATGTGTTTGGGTCTTAAATCTCTTTAATTACTTCTTTTTTTTTTTATTCTGTTTTAATGTTTAATAAAGCATGATACTTATCATGCGTATGTTGAAGAATCCTACTCGAGGAGCGAAGAATACTAATGGAACGAAGTATGTCTAACTTTTTTTTTATACAATTATGAGGTCTCTTGGCCATCGTATTTAATATCCACTACTCACTAGGAACTTTTCCTGAAAAATCTATTACAGAGAATAATTGTTTTATGGAAGGATTAGTATTTTAATTTGAATGAAATTTTTTGAAGTAAGTGATTTAATTTATGTTTTTTTTCTTTTTTTTTTTTATAAGTATTTTTGATGTCAAAATATATTGAATTGTGAATTTATGCCGTTTATCTATGTTAACATTGGTTATTTTGAATAGTACAAAACACTATACGTTGTATATATATATATATATATATATATATGTGTGTGTGTGTGTGTGTGTGTGTGTGTGTGTTTTCTATTATGAGTAAAAAAAAAAAAAGCGGACATACTTCGCACGATGAGTGTACTTCGCACGACGGGTGGTATTCTCTTGACGGGCGTATTAAATTTTAAAGAAACGATAAATCAT
>JAIPRM010003900.1:0-24530 GCA_025469315.1 Stegophylla sp. TES_Ste_2020 | reverse complement strand
ATAAAAAAGATTTTGGCGCAAGAAAATTTTGAAAATGTGAAAAAAATTTTTGGACATTTTTCGAAAATTTTTTTTTTCTTATATTATTAATTTCCTTTGTTCAGAATCGTTTTACTGAAGAAATGATATATCGTTTCTTTAAAATTTAATTCGCCCGTCAAGAGAATACCACCCGTCGTGCGAAGTACACCCATCGTGCGAAGTATGTCCGGTTTTTTTTTTCTAAAGTTACATCTCGCGGTATTCAAAAAAAAAAAAAAAAGGAAAACGAAAAAGTCTATATTGTGTGTTTTTAATATTATAATATTATAACGCATTCCGCTTTTTCGCTTTTGGCTAGAAAATACTTGAAATAAATATCGTGTTTTGAACTGAAAAAAAAATGTAATATCGTTCTCGGAATGATTTTTCATTTTTTATTTTTTATTTTTTATATTTGTAAAACGATAAAGAAACCGTTTAAAACGTATACGCGTTGAATATTATAATATTATATTATGTACAGAACACTTCACAGGTAAGACGAAACCAGACGGGGTGCACTCGTTCAAGCCGTGCTGCAATTTTCAAAAATGTAAAAAAAAACCCGCAAAACCCACCCTCGTATTAGTATTTCAACTGCAGACGGGTGGAAAAAAAAAATAATCAACGAGAAATTATCGGTTCGGACTGTGCCTCATGGGCGGTGTTACCCCAATGATGAAAGGCCTAACGGGAGTTGTTCGTCCCTTATAACATCACAATTAATAAACATTTTAACGTGGCTCGTCTAAAGAATAATGGTAAAATACTAAGACTACTGGAACATCTAGAGATAATTAACATAATATTATGTACGAATCCGAAGGAATAAAAATTATTTTCGATTAGGTTATTACCAGGGATTCCCAACCGTTATTACTTGGCGGCACACTTCCGAGTCAAATTTATAAATATAATTATGAATTGTAATAAATTATATAAAATACATTATAAACACACATAATGAGACAAAAATTTACACACGGCACACTTTTGAGCCGCGGCACAGTGTTTGGGAATCCCTGGGTTATACATTTCCTAACCGTATTTCCTATGTGCCATTACATAGATATAAATACGAGTATATATATTATTTAAATATCAACTGGATTTCTTAAATCAAAGATTTCAGTTGATAATATTATTATCAGAGATATTTTTTTATTACAATATAGACATTTAAAAAAAAAAAAAAAAAAAGAAAAAAACCCAATAAAAACAAAACGTTTTATACACGCATTCGAGAGTTTCGGATTCGTGGGTAACGAGAGGACGGGGGAAACGATCCGTGAACGTGACGCGCGAACTACGTGAAGAAATTTCGGGTTTTCTTTTTAAAAATCCTCGACTTCATCACCGCGATCCCTATTTTTTTTTTTTTTTTCGTTTCTCTCTCTCTCTCTCTCTATCTATCTATCTCTCTCATCTGCGTTCCTCGCGACTTTCTCTCCTTTACATAATTCGATCGTTATATTACGGGCGTATGCGTTTCACAGTAAGAGCTCCGCTCGCCAAATCTCTCGCGTCGCAGTTGTAAAATCGCGATTTTATTGCCCGAGTTTCGTTTACCGCAAACATTGCCCGTGGGAAGCGGTTTTTTTTCACCCTTCACGCGCGGTCACGCCAGAAAATCGAAACCGTTTCGCCGACGTTTCACACCAACAATATTATTATTGTATGTAACCGGCGGCGGCGGCGGCGTTGTATCCGTGTATGTGCTCGACCACTTCTCTCCGAATCGTCCGTGTTGTACGCCGTATAAAATCGGTAAAAAAAGGATAGTGCGTCGTGAACTCTTTATATTGTAATTATTATTCTATTATAATATCACCCGATGGCGACACAAGGAGATTTCACTTCTGGAGGAACCATAATTCATTTGAGTCGTTGGTTAGGGGAAGATGTTATTAAACGATAATTTTTTTTTCGTTTTTCATTTTTTTTTTAATTTTTAATTTTTATTTATTTATTTATTATTATTATTATTTTTCTATAAACACTTTTACGCACTGGAATACTTGTCCAAAAGTCTCGATCAGTAACATTTTGAAACCGGATATGCCTTTAGTTGGTATTTTAGAGAGGTCATTTTTTCAATTTCTCAATACTTCATTTTTTTTTTTGGAAAAAACTACCCAAAGTTTGGAAACCTTCATTTTTTGATCCAAATTTTATGAACATTTAAATGTAGACAAACAATAATATAATAAACATTATGGTGCAAGAAAATTTTGAAAATGTGGAAAAAAAATCGGACATTTTTCTAACACTTCATTGTTTTATTAATTTTTTCCCCTTTCTTTATTTATTACATTAAAAAAAGTAAAGTAAAGACAAAAAAAAGCCGGACATACTTCGCACCACGGACATTCTTCGCTCTTCGGGTCTGATACTCTTTTTGAGTGTATTGAAAATAACGACTCTCATTGTTTTTAATATCATTAAAATTAATAGAATTTCACCAGCCGATGTACATAAATGTTAAACAGTTATTTTTGCAACAGTCAATTAATATTTTTAAGTTAAAAACGTCCAAAATATACATAAAATTATTTAGAAAAACATAAAATTGCAAAATATGCAAAACAAGATGTCGTGTATAGAATCTAAAAGTCATGAAACCTTAACTAGCTATATTTTAGACCGCCCAACAATAATATTATGCACAAGCTGATATATATCGGTCGTTTAAATATCATTTGGAAAGGGGCACAGCTCCCGATCCCTTCAACTCTTAATACGTCAATGGTTTTGAAATTTTTCGGCGTAAGACGCTCGAAATAAAAGGGACTTTCTTGTTTTTCGGAGGGATGGACGGCCCCAGACGGGGAAACGCGTAGTGAAACGCGTTAAAAAAAAAAAAAAAAAAACAATAATAACGTATGAATAATAGAAATAAAAAAAAAAAAAAATGAAAAATCGTACATCATCGCCCACGGTACTGTTTGTATACGTCGAGGTTGTCATTGCGCCAAAACAAATAATATAATAATAATAATGGCCAAGGCCGCGACTTGCGTCAACGAACACCGCGTCCGGACTCCGCGATTACCCCGTCACGCCTATACGTTTTGTATTATTAAAATAAATTATTGTCATCACCGAAATTCGACGTATATTGTGAAAAAGTCTGCATGATACATATAGATAATAAAAATATGGATAGGACATAAACGTCTTATCAGCGGTCAACAAGTGTTACACGAAATTGTATCGTTTATTTCAGAAACCTCCAAACGCCAAAAATATAATTTTGCATGTACAAAATCAAAAATATTTTTTCCCACTTCCTTAGTGAGTTATTTAGCTAAAATTACACTAATATCTGAAAGAGTAAGTAGTCAAGTATTTTTGGTAATTTTTGGGAGTTTTGAAAAATCGCTTTAAATCCATGACACAGTTTTTATTGATTATCTCAAAAAGTGAAAAAATGTCAATTTAGGAGCTTTCTGAAATATGCGATTCAATTGAGGCCGTTTCTTTACAACGTTATAAGTGATACCAGTGCTGAATGTACCACGAAGAAACAAAACAACAATTTGATAACTTAACGTGTTTATTGTTTAAATCATTTTATTTTTATATTAATTGAAAAATAAATAAATGAACATTTTAAAATGCTATGTGTAAAATTTTATGTATAAAAAAAGAAAGATTGAATTGCATATTTTGGTTATTTTCAGTTGTACTATTTCCAACAATTTGTGTGCAATAAGTCCCGAACCCCATAATAATTATTAGTGTTCGGCGGTTGCTGCGGATCCGTTAAACAACGATATTGAAACAACCCTTCCCCAACCCCTTCTTTCGTAGCCATCTTTATATTATTATGTTTTCGGGTGCGCAAACAATAATAGTCATTATTATTATTATTATTATTATTATTATTATTACGAGTTGACAATATTATAATAGTGTGACTATACTATATTGTGTAATCGTTTACGATAACAATATCCTCGTCGTCGGTATATATCATTATTATTATTATTATTATTTTTCGTTTTTGGTGTCGCACAGTTGACACACCATTGGTGTCCCCCCATATCGATGACGGGATTAATTACCGGCCTATCTGCGAGGATTTTTAATTAAAAGTCGCGTACCGTTCCGTTATTTTATTACAATAATAACTTTTATTATTATTATTACTATCGATCACTTGACCGCGACCTGTCGCCCAACACTCGCGTCGCTCTATTATTATTGTCCGCGTGACCGTATTTTACCTTCGGTTTTTTTTTTGGTCCACACTTCGCCAACCCTATGTACTATATGTCCCTAGCCGCGTTCCGTTCTTTTATTGTTTTGCGTTTTTATTATTATTTTATTATTTTTTTTTTTTTGCCCCCACCGAGGTCGCACCGTTTTTCCCATCGTTATCCGATCTTCCCGGTCCGGGTCGTCTGTGGACCGCGGTGGGGGGGGGTAGGCGTTTCCATTTCGCCGCTGGAGAATATTTAAAAAAAAACAGTTTTCCCGATTTCGCCCGAGAACACTGTACCTACCACCTTTTGCTCACGGCGTTTTTACGACCAGCACTTTAGGAAACACTTGAAATCGTCATGAAAACATTAATTTTCTGGCTTATACGCAGTTTCGCACGCAAATTTGTCTAAATAAAAACCGTTTTAATTTGTTATTGTTAACTACAAAATACAATAAACCCATTTTTTGTTTTACGTTTATCGAATTTAAAAATTAATACAAATTTTATTTTCACTAATGTAAGAACGCCAAACAGAAAATAAAAAAGCCTGACGACATACTTTGCACCATTAGTGTTCTCTGCTTCTCTAGAGGAAAGTTTTAAATATTAATGAAATGATAAATTATATCTTCGATAAAACGATTTTGAGAAGAGCTTTAGTTCATATGAGACAATTTGACATAAAAATTATGAAGTTAATTATCTTTGAAAAAAAAAAATGTTTCATTCGGGGGCGTAACACGATTGCGCACTTTCTACCTTTTTACTTGAAAAAACACAACACCATTGCGCACTTTTTACCTTTTTATATATATATATATATATAAATATAGCAAACAACAATACGATTGCACCCAAAATGATATGTGTATATAACTATGTATATTGTATAATAATGTATGCATGTATAATTATTAATTATAACATATTAATTCACAATATTCCTTCCCAAAAATTACAGGCTTAGGACTGCCAACAAATTATTATCGTTGGCTTGGTTGAAAATTGTTTTTTTTTTTTTCTAAATTAAATATAAGCGAAATGTCTATAGCACAAAAATTATTTTATTTTGAGCTGCGGAGTATGTCTGGTTTTTTTTTTTTTTTAATTGATAATTTCAAGATCATTTATACCAGGGCTATAATGATATTAGCAGGTAGGCACCGGAATGGACGATCCGAAACCACGTACATTCGGTGGGGAAACGCGGAATTGGTTCCCGGGTTAAATAAAGTGTACGAATTGGTTCCCGAATAAAATTAAATCAAATACAGATTCCAAAAAGAACTATGGGAAAATATTGAACGTTGGACTTGTGAAAATTTTGGCGTTTTATTACCTACTAAAATATCCCCACGTTGCACAAGTCTAGGGGTGTATATAGATGGAGCAGAGCGAAGCGACCGTTGCCGAAACACGCACAGAATCCGCTGATAGTCATAAATAGGGAAATATTATTTTTTATTATTAAAATATTTTTAAACGAGGAGAAAATTGTTGCTGGTTGAATATATATCATAATAATTTGAAAATTTAACATGGCTGTATTACCATGAAATCTTGCAGGAACCAATTCGTATGTTAGACAACTGTAGACAACTCGGGAACCGATTCGACAAAAGGGAACCAACTCGTAGTCGTCCATTCGGTGATGGTGGCGCACGCGGGGGGTAGGGGATATGCGTGTGCGTGCGGGCGTGTAAGGGTGAGTCGAGACCGGACAGACGTGGAAATAAACCGAGTAAAAGCGCCGCAGAGAATATTACGGCCGCGCAACTTGTTAAAAACCGATAAAAACAACGGTCGGCCGTGCGTGAATTTCGTTCGCGCACCGCGCAGAACTTTGACAAATGACGGGCTCGTTGCTTTTATTTACCCTCCGGACCGACGACGACCGTGCAGTGTTTAATTGCTTTTTATCCGGCGCAGCCATGGCGCGGCGAATAATATTCTCTCGTTGTGCAACGACATTTTCGCGACGGACGACGCGTTTCGATCGTTTCGCGTTTCCTGCAACGAGACGATTGAAAAAAACAGCGGTTTTCGAACCGCCCCTGGGAAGCTGTTAAATATATAATATTTCATATCGTTTATTCCAGACAGTAGTGTTTAGTATCGTCTAGACACGTTTATGCTAGATAAATAATTTTCTAATGGTTATAATATCTTATTTAAATAATTAAAAAAAAAAAAAAAAAACAATAATAATTGTCTTTCATCTTATCACAGGTAATTAATATAAGTTTTATCTCGACTTATCTGGATAAATAAATCGATTTCTAAATATGATCTTTTTTTTTTTTTGATAGGATTTGAGTGGAGCAATATTATATTATTTTATTTTATTTACTTTTTTTCTTCTGTGTGCACGTTTTTGTCTGGAAATTGTCATCCGTAATTTCCGATCGGCGACTTTTTAAATCAGATTTAATCTCTAGATGGTGGTACTTTTGAGGAGTAATTTTTCGAATTTCCCAATAGTGTTTTTCGAAGATTTGGTGAACACTACCGATGATTATGCAAAAACACGTGTAAAAGTTTTTTTTTTTTTTTTTTTTTAAACTAAAATTTATGAAAATTCAAACACAGATTGACAGTAATATGAAAAATAATCTGGTGAATTTTTTTTTAAACACAAATGCTAATATTTTTTTTTTTTAATAATTTTCACTCTTTTTTCCTGTTCTTAGTTAATAATAGCACATAAAACAGGCTCAGTAAAAAAAATGTTTTATTTTTAACGATAATTCACTTCATTATTATTATTTTAAATTGTCTTATATGAGCTGTAGTTCGGCTCAAAATCGTCTTAAATCGTATTTAAGAAATGATCTATGATTTCTTTAAAATTTAATTCACCTACATAGAGAAATTAATAATATATACGGTGTGAAATATATCACGCTTCTGTATATTTTCTGTTTGGTAGTTTTATACTAGTGAAACTAATACTTAAATACATGTTTCTATTGAATAAACATATTAAAACCAAAAATTTCTTTATTCTACGTATTATACATTTTATAGTTAACGAAAATAAGTTAAAATTGTTTTTATATTTCTTTTATCCAGATAAATATCACGTAAGAGTTTTTTTATTTTTTATCTGAACCAGAACCTTTAAAACCATTAAGGTCGTTTCTTTAAAATTCAACACACCCACCAAGAGTAACTGAACCAAAGACAGAAGAATACTCATGGTATGAAGTATCTCTGGCTTTTTTTCTGTTTTGAAAATATTTCCAAGTTTTTTTGGAGTACAATATGAAAAGTGAAAATCAATATTCAATTCGAATTTTTTGGATAGTTTTCCTTATAATGCGAAAAACTATTCAAAATTTCCAAAATACGTCCTTTTTGAAAATTATTACGAAAAATATAAAATCGTTTAATAATAATAATTATATAGATGGTTTAATAGAGACATATTTGACGATGGGGTATTATATAATCCAGAGTTACCCCGTAAATACACTAGATACTTAAATTAACTTGTAAAGTTAAATTATTTTGTAATTAAATTGTAAAATTATGCACTACTGTTACTGCGTAGGGGTGACTCAACATTTACACTGAGATAATACGAAAAAAAAGCAAGTCTTTTATTCTTTTATCTAGTTTGCTAGGAAAATATTTCAACAGCAAGTGGATTATAAAATCTAAGCACCTCCTCCGATTCGTTGAATGTCATTAGTGCTTTAAACTTTTTGATAAATTCCGATATTACATTGGATAATTAATTAAAAAACTAATTTGAATTTAATCACATCTGATTTATAACCTTTTATGATCTTGTTATTACGACATAATGATGGCTATTGAAGTTTTATGACGGGTGAATTGTTTCGAGCCTTTAATTAGTTTTTACAAAAATCAATTAAGTACCGACAGTTAATTGAATATCAATACACAAATATTACTCGAAAAAAAAAAAAAATGCCACGAGCAGCTAGTCATTGTCAAACGACTTTTAGTATTTTATAAGGAACGGTAATAATATTGTTGGTCCGATTTCAATCCGATCCGTATATTATTATCAGTGTTTGCGTAAAATTGGTAATTATCGATCAACATCTCTCATAGATCTATAGAAAAGATCTATAATAAGCGATGAAATTAAAATAAGAGTATTATTTATATATATTTCGTTTAACGATAAATCCAGTAAATGAATTCTGAACACGGTTAAGTAATAATTTCCCTGTTTAATATTATATAAACGATAAGTTATTCATACCACGTAAGAGAGTGCTCCATAAGTTTCAGATAATTATTATCATAACACCGAATTATTAATAATTATTACATTCAGCTTAACGGTTAAGTGTATTTTTCGTTTGACCGAATTTAAAAGTATTTAATTTGTTACGTTTGATTATGTAACAAATCTATTTTATGCAGTATACCTTATATTATTGTATTGTGTATTATAATAAAAGGAATATAAAATTGACTTCATTGTAAAACCACTGGTTTCTTCACTCCACTAAGAATCTGCAATTAAAAATAAAATAAAACAAATAAATCAGTATAGTTTGTTTAAAATTGAAATATTAATCACATACATTTTTATAATAGTTTGAAAATAAGTGAAAAATTTGTTTAGATTTTTAATCGTCATAATCATACTTTAACCCCGCATAATCGATAATCGTCTGTGTACGAACTGTTTATTATTATTTGTTGTCCAATCCGTGAACTAGGTCGGTGTTTAGTATGTCCAGTTCATGAAATGTGTCCAAAAAAACGGTCCAGTTCGTGATGAAATTTAATGACCGTCGTATCCACTATCCACAGGTCGTTTCACGAATCGAGTGAAAAATTTCCCATTACATAAAACGAGCGATTTCACAACTGGGGCGTAACACATACGTCATTTTGAATTATGATATCAATTAAAATTATTGATGAAAAGTGCTCACAGTGTTGAACATAATAAGATATATATATATTATATGTACAAATAGATAAATTATCAAGATAAATATTTTCTTTTTTTTTTTTTCATCTCATTAAAAAAATCTATACATATATTTGATTATATTATCAGAAAAAAAATGTGTTGAAATACAGTTATGTCGGGTTGACGAAGTTTTGCTTAAATATAATATTATGTCACACATTTTAGAAATTTGAACTGTTTTTTCCAACATTCTAGAAATAAACATTTCGCCGTTTAATGTATAATTTTGCAAGAAAAAATTTTTTAATTTCTAATCTTATTTCATGCGATGCTGTTGGTAAAGTTTTTTTTTTTGTAACTATAAAAATCAATATGACAAAATAATTTATTTTTCATTTATCTAGATCAATAATATTGTGGTCATCTTTTATCTTTAACTCTTAACTTTTATTAAAAACACATCTCTACCTATAGATAAAATGATAGTCAATCATCTTAATTTTTTTTCAAAATAATTTTTTAGTCTAACCTTTGCTAACACCCATTTTGCTCGTACCGCCGACGTGTTCTGCGCTGGTCTTTTATTGGCCGGCCAAAGGGCCAAAACTTTATTGACGCACTATGTATACACGCGCACATACATCAACTTTAGTGTCTGTTTGAAAAGGGTTTTGTGTTCGCGCGCGGTCGACCATAATAATTCGAACCGCCGCCGGTGTGACGGATTGAGTGCGGACACATACGGACACAAATTTTCCGAGAACGAGTTCGCCAAATAAGTCGTTACACTGCCGCGGTAGCACTATGTTTTCGGAAAACTAGCGAATAATACGCGCGCGTTTGAGTATAAAATATAATCAAAAGATAGAACGCACGTAGCGCGTGCGCACCCCCGGTTTAGACAGGGCTGGAAAAAACGCGGCTTTGTTGAAAAGCCCAACCCTGTCCAAAAAACGAAAATTAATAAAATAAAGTACAGTAAAGAAAATATAGGTTAAGTAAAGTAAAACCAAGCAAAGTATAGACATGAAAACCGAGCATACTTCGCGCCACGGGAATTCTTCTTCAGGGTCGGATACTCTTGTTGGGCGTGTAAAATTAAAAAAAAAAAAAAAAACGATAAATCATTTCTTCAAAAATACGATTCCGAACGAAGAAAGTTAATAATATAAAGAACAATAATAGTCGTCATATTCAACACACACTCACCAAGAGTACCTGACCCGAAAAGCGAAAAATACCCGTGTAGCGAAGTTATGTCCGGCTTTCATGTCTATACTTTACTTTAATATAATTTACTATATACTATACTTTACTTTTTTCTATTTAATAAGTAAAGAAACTATCGTTTTTTAATACAAACTATATGAAAATTTAAACATAGATAGACAATAATATGAGAAATATTTTGGTGCAAGAAAATTTTGAAAATAAAAAAAAAAAAAAATTGGGCGTTTTCTAACACTTTTCTCTCAATAATTATTTATTTTCCCTTTCTTTATTTATTACACACACACAAAAAAAAAAAAAAAAAGTAAAGGAAAGACAAGAAATCCGGACATACTTCGCATTACGGATATTCTTCGTTCTTCGGGTCAGATACTCATGGTGATTGTGTTGAAAATGACGACTATAATTGATTCTAACTAACCTAACCTAACCTAACCAAAAATGTATGCCATAATAGTGCATGGAGAAAAATAAAAAAAGAGAAACATCATTGTGAAAGCACTACATGCTTCTTCGTTCAGATCTAAAACAATTATTTGGCATTGTTAGCCAAAAATTCGGGCTTAGAAGGTGGCAACAAATTTCGTCGTTTTGACACGAAATAAAAAATATAAAACACCGTTTTCACAACTGGCTCGTCCGACATCGGTGTAAATAATAAATCAATTATTTTATCGGATTTTTCTTCGCGCAATGAAAACATATTTCCCGAAAATCCGTGACGTTTTAATCCCTAATTAGTAATTACATTAAACCGATACGTCGTGTACCCTTTATAAACGCGCGGCGATATTAACGTAACGCGTTGGTGGGGGTACATTAAATTATGACTGTGGCCCGCGGGTTTGTGTACTCGCGAATTAAAACACATTGTTTACCCACGAAATCAAGGTGTTTTATCCTTTAAAATATTAATCCCATCGTGTCTATCGTGACTTATAAATAATTGTTGCCGCGTTTGTATCACGTATTTACCGTTGCATTATTAATATCGGTGTAATTAATTTTGTCGAATTCGTATTGTGCATAAATACAACGAAGGGTTTCGGTTAAATTTAAATAAAAGTTTGATTTTTTTTTTTTTTTTTATGATCAATAACCGTTTGAAAGTATTTTTCTCTCATATATCTTTTACGGATTTCGTGATTTGTCTACAGTGTGTGTGAACTAAACAATAAAATAAATTCAAATAAATAAAAAAAAAAAAAGAATTGTGTTCTTCGCACGTCGAGTGGGATTCTCTTGGTGGGTGTATTAAATTTTAAAGAAACGATAAATCATTTCTTAAACAAGACGATTCTGAACGAAAGAAGTTAATAATATGAAGCACAATAATAGTCGTCATTTTCAACATACTCACCAAAAGTATCTGACCCGAAGAGCAAAGAATATCAGTGATGTGAAGTATGTTCGACTTTCTTGTTTATACTTCACTTTACTTTTTTTTTTTTTTTTTATCTAATATATAAAGGAAATAGAAATAAATGAGAAAAAAAATTGTTAGAAAAATTTCCAAAATTTTTTCTTACATTTTCAAAATTTTCTTGCGCCAGAATCTTTCTATTATTATTTTCTGTCTATGTTTAAATTTTCATAAAGTTCAGATCAAAAAATAATGGTTTCCGAGTCGTTTTTTTGAAAATTTTTTTTTTTTTTTAACAAAAAAAAAAAAAAAAAAAAAAAATTGATAAATTAAAAAAATGACCTCTTTAAAGTATCAACTAGAGGAAAATCCGGTTTCAAAAAGTTACTGATCGAAACTTTAGGACAAGTAGATCAATACGAAAAAGTGTAAACAAAAAAAAAAAGTAATAATAATAATAATAAAAAAATAAACATCATTGTAAAAACTCTAGCTTCTTCACTTCGTTCAGAGTCCAATAAAATAAACAAAACAAATAAAATAAATAAATAAACATTTTTGTAAAAACATCATTCCTCTCAAAATTTAAAAAGAACTATGCACGCTTCCTGCTAATCGTTTATAACGATTCATTATTTTTCCTATCCAATCACATACGGCTATAGAATAACTATTGACTACAAAATTATATGAGATATTATCGAACTATTGGTTTTAGATGATTTTAGATGTAAAGTAGAGGGGAAATCGCATGGAAACCGCGGTAAATGCGTTAAGTTTGCTATTGAGAATTCCGAAAAAATACAAAATTGTTATGGACACGCGCAGCTGATTGTACAGTACACGCACCAGTTGGAAGGCTCGTAATTTCACGGAAAACGAAAACGAAAGTGTGTTTTGTTTTACAATATATGATAATAAACGTTCCTTCGCATTGTGCCGTCGTGTTGTGATGATAATTAATGCGTATTTTCCGTGACTTTGTCACGCAGTTCGGCGCGCGGCTAAAAATAAACCATTGTTTTTATCGGGTTCGGTGTGATTATTATTTTTTTAATTATTATTTTTTTTTTTTTTTGCTCACTCAAAAGCGCGTGTAGAATCTCATTCGGAATGCGACAATACAACACGTCGGGCAATAATTGGCTGCATCGTTACTAAACAATGCGAATCGGTAAATTAATTTTCGGAGTAGGTTTTTGAAAACGTTAAGTGTCCGGAGTTAACGGAGTAGAAATATTGCATGGTTTGAATTTGAATTACAAAAAAAAAAAATTGTTAAACATTATATGTATTGTACACTGCTTATCGTTTTTAGAAATTTAAACGTTATCAATTTTTTGCGTTTGTTATTGAAAATTTAAACGTTATTCGATTTTTTTGTAAAACATAATTATAATAATTATAAACATTATTAATTTTTAATTTCATTAATCTTATAGATATGATACTATTATTATATAAAAAAGTACGATGATTAATAATAATTAGGGCTAAGGAGTTAGCATATTTTTTGATAACCATTCAAAACACAGCTAAGTAATATAGAAATGTGTTTCGTATCACAAGGAGTTTCCAATAAATTGCATTCCTTTTTAAAATGTCTTTGAAAATTCAACGACGACGTGCGTGATTCGACTCGTAGCACTGCAATCACCACAAACGGCGTTCTCTTTTAATTTCGCGTTCGCCCTCGGTAGGTCGTTAAAATGTATTATTATTCGTTTTAAACGTCGCGACTCAGTGACTGATGTGCATTTTAATAAAAAGTCGTGTTTATGAACCCCACAAACGCCTTTCGGCGTTGACCAAGACGCCCTCTCACAGAGTCGTTCGATATAGGGTGTTTTTTTTTTTTTTTTCATGACAACTTCCCGTCTCTTTATAAATAAATTAACTGTTACAATTGAGTTTTTGAATAGTTTACACTTTTTTTGTTTTTTTTTTTGTAATAATATCCCTAAGTCAGCTGTAGAGTTGCAGATAAACTAAAATGTTTGATTTATAATCTTCAATCAAAACCTGATTGATTGTTGTATGTCATTTTTTATAAATAATAAAATAAATAATAACAATAACTGAAAATATTACACAGATTCATGACTTTGATAAAATACCTTTTTTTGTACGTACAGCATTTGTGAAATTTCCACAATGTTTTATAATAAATTTGAGTACCTATTTTTTTTTTTTTTTTTTTTTTTATGTAAGTTTAATTTCTTTTTTCTTTAAAACGATGTAATGTTCGTTTTAGAAGTTTCATAACGCGCGCGCGCATATTTTTATTTTTAGAACAATTTCTACGATTTTCTTTCGCTTCATAACAATCAACATTTTACACAGTAATTTATTTATTAGGATTTTACTTCATATCACATATTCGAAAGCAGCTTTTTTCACGGAGTTGACCGGTCAATTTTGTTGGTGTGTCATTAGTTTCGATAAATAATTAGTATTCCGAACAATTTAAAAACATTTAATTTAATTAAAATCAATTCCTTACAATCATTAACTATTGCGCGGATTTGACTATTTGCCGGCCTAAAGTGTGCGAATGACATTATAAGGTTACGAGGAATATAATATTTTGAAAAAGTCAATTTCGAAAAACAAAACAAAAAACCTTTTTATTACTCTCGTGGCCGCGAAATCACAGGAGACTTAGTTGCGACGACGTTCGCGTTCCAAAGGGATTCCCAAGATAGATTTCCCAGAAATGTCCTGTCGGTTCGGTTACCGACATGCCGACAGGTCGTGCGCCGTACGGGGAGGAAGCGAGTTGTGTTCGCGGTATCGCGGAGAAGACAAAACGCTCGTGCGCCGGAAACATTGCGTGTAATTTTACTCTCCGTTCGCGGAGCTCTAAAAACGGTTCGAAAAACTTCGAGAAACAGTAAAGTTATCGACTACGCTGCTTCGCCCACTGATGACTGGCGCGCGTTTTCGAAAAATAAACCCACTACACCTACACACGCATCGGTAGGGTGGTACACGGCAGAGGCGATTTTTGAGGTTTATAACACGCGTAACCATTACTGGTTGAATGATACGGAAAAAAAATTCGCGTAAAACAGTGGTTTTCTTGTTATCATTTCGAATACGGAGCGTAGCGAAGAATGTATTGCATTGAGTTCGTGTGACAGAAATACTGGTCCAGAAGTGCCCAACGGTATACACTGTAATTTTGATCCGAAGTAACGTTGTTCAGTTGGAACTTTTGGGAGGTGATTTTTTCGAAATTGTCGATAATTTTTCTAAGCGCGTGTCAAGACTACCCCAAAACTGACGAAAATACGTTGTTACATGAATTTTCGTAAATTCGATTTTAGTGTTTCGGCAAAACTTCAAAAATACTGGAGATAGAAATTTGAAACTTTCACTGACTAATAAAAATAAAAACTCGTATATTTCGTCCAATTTTCAAAAACGTTTGATCAATTTTAAGGCAATTACAGAACTATGAAAAAATTTAAAATTTATCGTTTTTCGTAAGTTCTAATACAATCCGATTTTAACGTCTGCATGACCTGAAAATTTAATACAAACATACTCACATGGCGTATTAACAGTGGTACTGAAAAAAATTTCAAAAATCGTAAGTCGAAACTTTATTATTGAAAAATTATTGTGAAGTCTATAAATAGCTTAAAATCAAAATATTCCCATGAAAAAATTATCACAGAAAGGCTGATGTTTTATGAATTCAAAAAAAATAGATTTTCATTGTTTTTTTATAAAGACATTTATTACCTGACTCACACAAACACAGACAATTATTGTAATACAACCCATGTAATGTTGCAAGTGTTGCAACATTATTAAATAACATAATAATATGTTAAATATAACCTAATCGAAAATTATTATTATTGTATATTAATTGAAGCTCCGCTCAAAATCGTTTTATTAGAGAAATGTTTTTTTGTAATTCTGTAAAAATACACCTACCAACAGTATCCCATTCGAGGAGCGAAGAACACCAGAACACTCCAAGGGACGAATTACGTCCGGTTTTTAGTATTCGTTACACTAGAGTGACAACCAGCTCCCTCCTTTTTCTCTACATTGAGTAGTAAAGATATTCGCTGTGTGGAAGACGTATAAATAATATTTCGACCATTTATCACGGCTCGGACCGAACAACGTTTTGAATGCATAAAAAAGTCTTTGGCGTTCAAACGGGCGAAATCGATTTCGTTTTTTTCGAGTCAAATTACACACCCCATTGTCGTGTGAACGATTATTGTTTTTTTTTTTTTTTTTTTTTTGGAAATTCAAATCGTACTTTTGACGCGCGGTACTTGGAAAGTATAAGGTATATGCAATATGTATAGGCAAAATAAAAAATCCTTGGAAGTCGGCCGTGTAATGTTTTCGATTTTAATTTGAAAAAAATAAAAAAATCCAACGAAAATTCGATGATTAATGACGCGGGACGCGTAATAGTGTTTTTATGTTAATGAACGATTCGGTCAAAGGAATAATAAAGCTCTCCGAAGTACGCGGGGGTGGGGGTGAGGAGGGGGGGGGTCGGTAAGTGCGAGTCAATACGCTCTCGCGCGTTGTGACACAGACGTGAAGAGTTTGGCGAAAAACTCACTCGACGACGATTTCCAGTTATTAATGAAGCAGATGGTCGTTTCTCATTACACCATTATTCTGATATTATTATTATTATTATTGTTAAGTTCACACCGTTCTGTTCCGTTTCGGTGGAAATTTTATTTTCATTCAATATTATACGATATTCGTAACGATAAATAATGTTTTTTCGTTGTGTATTTCAGACTGCACTTTGGAGCGCAGCGAAGAAGCTTTATATGATTTTATTATTTATTATTATTATTTATTTATTATTATATTTTATTATTTATTGATTTATATGATTTTATAATATGTTATTACGATTGTTGTTTTTGCTCTACCTTTGAACGCTTTTTCTCGTATATAGAAACATTCATTCGTATGTCTCGATAGGAAATCCCAAAACAGAAGTGGTTTTTGAAAACGGTAATCATCCGGGATTCCCGACAATCATTGCTAAGAGTAAAGGGAGAAAATTACCAAAAATTATTTACAAAAAAAAAAACTGTAAAATATGACATGACTGGAAATTTTCATAAGATTGAGTTTTGTTTTTTTTAACACAACTCAAAAAATAATAAAGTTGAAATTTTGAAACATACACCAATAGTATTAAAGATGATCATCACGCGGGCACTATTTCAAAAACATTTGACCGGTTAAATTTAGAATGTTAAAAATGTTGAAAACTTCTGGTTTTTAGTTTTAGATTTCATTTTATGAGAATTTTTAATTCTTAATTCTATGACCTGAACGTGATATATATATATTATAATATTAATATATAAATAATTACAATGATGTATAATATTATGAAATATGAATTATAATATATTATATTTAATTACCATGAAAAAATCTCGAAAACCGTTAATCGATTTTTTGTTTTAAAACCGATAAAAAGTTAACATTTTGACGGAATTCGTTAGGTTTACATAAAATTACACACTTGAATGTACATAAAAAAAAATTCTCGGCATTATGAGTTACTTGGTACAAACGTAGAACATTACATTTCAAATATTTTGGTGTAATAAAATTATTTACTGAATGAATAATTATAAACATTTAACAAGGGTTTAATTGAAAAAAAAAAAAGTGGAGAATGTACAGTTCTAATCTTAACGTTTTCTTTTGTTGCAGGTACGTATCCATTTCAGTAATGAAGCTCGATTTGGGATCGTTCTGTGAAAACTGTCTGGCTGTGACACGTTGTGATAGTTTTATTAAAAAACGTTTGGTAATTTTTCCTTTCATTTTGGGAAAAACTATTGGGAATCAAGAAAGATGCACTCTCTTCTAGAACAGAAAAAACATATGAAAAACAATATTTCGACTTGAGATGAACAAAATCACGTGCATATTATATTCAGATAAAAAACAAAAAAAAAAAAAAAGAAAATCAATATGATTTAGATTCAAAAATATAAATACGGTTTTGAAAAGGATCTGTACTTCACGAGATAACTGATTTCTTTAAAATTAGTGATAGGCGGTTTTCGAAAAGGAATCAATTTAAACCGATATGAAAAGTTATACAACCTCACCCCCCCCCACACACAAAAAAAAATAAATAAATAATAAAAATAAAAAAATAAATAAATACTCAGAATTTAAAAAACTTGTAGCTAGAGCTAATACTCAAGCTCAGTCCAGTTTTGCCGGTGTGCATAAATGTAGGTATTTATCGTTTCACCCAGCAGTTGTACAGGGATGGGGAGGGGGGGGTCGTTGAAATACTCCGAACGGGAATATTGATAAAAATCAATTGTTTTTATTAAAATTTATATTATTATTATTATTATTCTACCGCGACACGTTTTCAAAGTCGATTGTAAACCGAAATAAACTTGCGCGCGCCATATACATAAGCAACAAACGAGACGTAACACAATACACCGCTTGTCGTTTTCTACGGCAAATATCAACACGCGCGTTCGTTAATTATTTCGGATTGTTCGCCGCTGTCACCTCTCTTTGCTTTTTGGGATCGTCAAAAATCATTTTGTTTCGACATGCCGCCCGTTTCGTTCATCATAATTTAATACGTAACACGCACATTCCGTCTTAACCAATTCAACAAGTACACGTAATAAAAATATAATTCGTTCGCCGTAATGACTTTTCGAAACGATCCTAAAACTAGTGTTTATGTTAAAACGTTTATTGAGCGCGCATTATCATAATACGCATATAATACTTATACACGAACTAGTTCGGCGAATAAACATCAGTTCCGTCGTGTTTGTGTAATATTATTATTATTATTATTATTATTATTATTATTATGTTAAAACTCGCGCGTATTAAGTAGTGATATATATATTACCAAATGAGCTTTTGAGAATGACTGTCTGATGAAAGCGTTTAACTTTCTCGGGCACGAACGTTACCCGGCCGGCCGTACACCGCCGGTGATTTCCAAACTTTATTCTAAAAATATCGTAGTAACTAATCACGACCTGCAACTTCGAGCACAATAAACCAAAATTAATTTAGATAAAAGATTAATTAGTGGATATTCATCTAAATGAAAAAAAAAAATAAAAAGAATAAAGTAGAGTATAGATAAGAAAGCCGGACATATACTTCGCACCACTCTACTCTTGGTACGCTTGGTGGATCGCCAAAATTTTAAAGAAACGATAAATCGTTTCTTCGATAAGATAATTCTGAACGAAAGAAGTGGAATGACACAAAAAACAATCGAATAGTCGTCATTTTCAACACACCCACCGAGAGTATCTAATCTGAAGAGCGAAGAATATCCGTGGTGCGAAGAATGTCAGACTTTTCTTTTACTCATTTTTTTTTTTTTTTATTCAATAAATAAATGCAGAACAAATAATGAGAAAAAAAGTGTTAGAAAACTGCCAATTTTTTTTCCACATTTTCAAATTTTTATTGTGCTAAAATGTTTTTCATATTATTGTCTATTTTTATATTTTCATAAAGTTCGGATCAAAAAATTATGGTTTCCAAGTCTTTTTTGTCTAATTTTCAGTAATCCCCCCTCACAAAAAAAAAAAAAAAGGCAGGGTAGACAATGGACCATGGATATACTTCGCTTTTTGGGTAGGATATTCTTGGTGGGTGTATTAAATTTTTAAGAAATGATAAATAATTTCTTTAATAAAACAATTCTGAGCCAAGGTTCAATGATTATGCAGTAACCACGTAACAATAATTACTACATTACCCTGATAGCTATGCTTATCATGATTATCACACGGTTGGTTACCATGGTTACCATGGTAACCACGGTGGGGGTATACGAAAAAGTGTTTACAGAATGGAAGAAATGAAACAAATAAACGTCATTGTAAATTCATAAGATTCTTCACTTCACTCAGAATCTAAAAAAATGAAGAATTGAGAAATTCCAAAAATGACCAATACGTTTATTTTAATTTGTGTAACTTCATAATTGTAACGTTACCAAATCGGTTTTGCTGGACTGACATTGACATTTTTTTTTTTCTGTTTATATGTTTTGATTTATAATTTTCAAAATACATAGTGTCCCGTGCTTATGTATGCATGATAATTAATAATATGTTTATGCGATGAAAATTTGCCATCGACGACTGGATCGCGATCAACAGCTCGGAAAACGCCGACCCACGCACGCGTTACACTTCGCGTAGCACTCGAACAGTGATGGATTGTTGTTCGAAAAAGTCTTCGAAATAAGGCTATATACGGTTTTATTGAGCCGAAGCGTAAAAACAAATAAAAATAAAAACGTACACCACAATGATGTACGAAGTTTTCTATACGATACTATAGATCGGTGATTTATGGTGGAAGTTTATCAAAACCTTAGCTTAAATAAATTTTAGTTTATTCCGATGTCGTCCGTCAAGTTCCCAGCGGGGGCTTACACTGTAGGCCCACCATATCGCATTCACATGTTTAAATTAATTAACAAAGATAGAGGAGCTCGTGCATAAAGAAATACCCGGCTATTCGTTCGGGGGTTTCGGTGGGGGGAGGCGTATTCTGGTTTTCTTTTCAGTTCGGGAGGGAGTCCTATGTTATACTTATCTCTAGAAAAGAGTTAAAGGGGATTGTTTTCGTTCATACATGTCGAATAATTTTTGATTTATCGTTATATTGCACATACTAAGACTCTTTTTTTTTTTATAAATTGAAGACTGTATTGGAATTTATCCTTTGCAAGTGCCTGTTTGAAGTCAATTCTTCGCACTATTATCCATATTTGATGATTAAGACGAAAATAAAATTGCAATAATCTTGTAACGATTTAATAATATGAGATTTTTTATTAATATTAAATGGGAAATTTTCGCTTTTACACAAACTAAAATGAATATTATCACCATGAACGTTGTAAATAATTGAATAGTTAATAGACCGAAAAAATGTGTTAAACACGTGAACAGTTTAAATATTTTTGATATATTGAATGGCAAGCTAAATTAATAATATTATAAAACAATCAGTCCAATCATTGTACGTGCAAAACAGTTCAAAACTCCAATGAGTGTCACGTACTTATGTCCTAAATGATTGAAGTGTATTTACAGAAAAAGTGTAAACAATGTATAAACCCAAATTGTGTCACATAAAATGTGGTAAGCGTTGGTAAAATATTGAGTTAAGAGTTGTTTATAACTAATATTATCAGATCATATTGAACTAAAATTATTATTATTATTAATAAATGTTTTTGGGGGACTGCTCGACCCCACAAATACGACTCCTGCGGCGTAACGAATAATTTTCAATTTACAATTGATTTGTAGTCGAGCTTAATCGAATTAATTTTATCGAATGTTTCTGTTACGGCGAAAAAAAACAACGGTTAAAAAAAACGTGTAATTTAATAATGATCTATCTCTCGTGCGTATTATTATTAATTGCACGCGGGTAGTGGAAATACTGCAAAAATATAATAAATAGCACTTATAAATTATTGTATTCGCTTTTTACTTTTTTTTCCAACCTCGAAAGAGAGAGAGAGAGAGATAGAGAGAGGGATAGAGAGAAGGATCAAACGATAAATAATTCATTGAACCATCCACTTGTATGGCGGTTATCAATATTATCATTAAGCCTTTAGCTAGAACTAGGGTTCTCAATTTGAAATATTTCACTTGAAACATTTCAGGTAAAATATTTCAAAATTGAAAATTTCACTCTTCGAGAAATATTTCAATGAAATTATGAAATATATTTTTTTCCCTAATATCTGCAGATGTTATAATTATTTTGTATTGAGAATTGAAACTTTATCAACCAGTCGATTACATCACTAAAGTTGTGATTTTCCTGATAAAAGCTTCAAAATTTGTCTATGATATCAATTTTCTAGTAGGTATCTAATATGTACCAAAACTTTATTTGTAATTGAAAATAACTTAATACGGTTCTCATATAATTAATTCAAATAGATATGAAAAATTTTGATGATCTTTACAAAATATTTTATACCCAAAATACCTACTATTCAATTAGGTCGATATTATTGTATTTACGTAGAGATGATAAATATTCCTTAGATCATCTCGAGAAAAAAAAAAGCAATAAAACAAAAATCCCATTGTAATTTGAATTTATTGAATATAATAATTCATAAATGCAAGTCTACTAAAAAAATTAGCTGGTATACATTTATATGATTCAATTTAGGTTGTCATACAAATAAACTGAGAAGCTTTAAAAGAAACATAAAATTAATAAAAATTACTTAATTATTATAAGTAAAAAATTCTTTGCATTTTAAATTTCCATACAATAGACTTACCTATAACATAGGAATATTACACACCTATAATATTCCTATATTATAGGTATGTACTATGTATATATACGAGTATATATATATAATTTTGAATTTTTTTATTTTTCACGTCAATGAAATATTTCAAGAAAATAAATTTCACGAAGTTTTAAAACCCTAGTTTGAACTTAAAAAAAGCCACTTTTCTCATTTATACACACGGAAATTTCTCTCGTTTACGGGGCATGCTTTTCGATTTTCTTCGAACTTCAAAATAAAAAGAAGAAAAATATTTGAAATTTTTTGTATGGCTTTTGCTGTTGCTCAGTACAACAGATTTTAATAGTTGTAAATAGCATAAATTTATGATCAACCAGACAATTATAGCAAGAAATATTTCCCATTTAATTATCTGATTACCTTTAGAGAAGGGTATGAGGTGCGTGCCCATCGTTGAACGTCTTTAGTGAACAATATCCGGAACGCGAGTAGTAAACTATTGTGCGAGTTTTCGGTTTAATTTTTCAAAGCACGACTCGAAAAGTATTTATCCCGTAGAATTAATATTGCACGCGATAATAGAACCGTGTTGGTGCCGAACAATTCGATTTTTAATAATAAATAAGTAGAAACTCCAAATGACAATAGTAATTATTGCTATTGTATATCACGTTCGTCCGATGACGTTTCGCGGATCGAATGACGGAACGATCGTTTTCTACCCTTACTGAAATCGACGGATAGGAGAAAAGTAATTTTGATTATACAGTGCACATACTCGCAAATCCATTTTTATCTCCTAAAACAATTTTTGTAAATTGTTCGAATATTACCTCGAAACAGTCTTTCTCATCAGTCTCAGCGTACAACATATTTTGTTTTTTTACCTTCCAAACTTTTGACTATACGTAGTAGTCGTGCTTCTGATAGCTTCCCACACTCAGCCTCCTTAAATCAATAACCATATTATAACCTAAATTTGATAACATAGTATTATGACAAAAGTAAAATAATTAGTCAATACATATATTATCTATTATTATTATTATTATTATTGAGATATTTCATGAAAAAATAATGTTTATTAATTTGTTTAAATCTAGTTACTGAAAAAAATTGTTGTTAACAATGAAAAATAGAACGAATTTTGATAAGTTTTTCTTAACGATTTCACTCGAAACACGTTTTTAAACTATTTATTATGTATTTACTTGCATTGGTCACAATTAATATCGTAGTACAAAGAGTTTTGGAGCAAAATCGTCTTTTTATTATTTTTTTGAATAATTGTCCTTTACCGATCGAAAGTTTATAATTTATAAAAGTAATAAAATTTTATGTATAATATTAGGTTTCGATGAATTAAAGTGCTCGAGGAGGGGAGTCCACGCATCGCTCCCCTCCATCAAATACGCCGCCACTGTTGTCTGTTACGTAGTGCGCTAGCAATTAAATTACTGAAGACATTAAAATTGCATGAATTAAAAAATTATAATCTAAGTAGTACCTATTTGTGTAGTGAATAATTAATATTCATTTCAATAATAAACGCCGCAAACAGTAAGACAAAATCAGAAGTCAGCCGGTTGAATAATATATTGTGACGTGCGAGTGCGATTCGAGTGTGCCCTGACCGGTGGTCTTCAATCGATAGTATAATATATTGCTAGAGACCCGTAGGAAATCACGTATCGTTATCACATACCTTAATCCTGTTACAATGATAACCAGTGGCGCAGTTTGAAAAAAAAAAAAAATGCTAAGATAGCAGATTGTTTTAGAAAAAAAGAACCTCGAAAAAACAAATGGATCGTTACCGCAGTTTCAATAAAAGCTGAGATTTTAAAAATTGACAATGTATTTTAAATTTTAAAACCGTAAAATAACCGATTTTAACTCTCAAAAATAAATAAAAAAATGTTAATAAAAGAACAATATTTAAAAATTACATGCATTTTTGGTGAAATTTTACAATGAAATAAATCGAAATACAACTCATAAACGAGAATTCCCCCCTCCCTCCGTTGTTGTTGGCTAATATTTTGGCATTGTACACAAAGAAGATTCTCCTAAAATTTTAGCTTCTCACATCAAATCCGTGAACGGTACGAACCGAGTTCGTTTCCCATTAAAATTAACACGGGGAAAACGACGTTTTTACTCGAACGTCGATTTTTAGAAAACATTTTATTTAATTTGATTTGATTTATTTTTAGCGATTTGTAGGGAATTACATTTCCTATAAAGAAAGCGGTTTTCGTAAATTTCATTCGATTTTTATGAGAATGTTTAAACAAGTATATGGTTGGAAATAGTGATGGGCAGAAACGACTAATTACTACCGATTTAGTCGGTAGTACCTTATGACTAATTAGTTACTCGAATATTTTTATTATTCGACTAATTATTATTATTCGACTAATTATTATTATTCGACTTATTTTTATTATTCGACTAATTATTATTATTCGAC
>JAIPRM010003899.1:0-24533 GCA_025469315.1 Stegophylla sp. TES_Ste_2020 | reverse complement strand
ATCTAGAGGCAAATCCGGTTTCAAAAAGTTATTGATCGAAACTTTTGGACAAGTATTTCTATACGAAAAGTTGTACACAGAAAAAAAAAAAGAAAAAAGAAAAAAAAGTAAAAATAAAAAAATAAAAAAATAAAAAAAACAAATAAACATCATTGTAAAAACACTAGCTTCTTCACTTCATTCAGAATCTAAAAAAAAAATAAACATCATTGTAAAAACACTAGCTTCTTCACTTCATTCAGAATCTAAAATCAAAAATTTTATTACATAAAAACTAATAAAAAATGAGAAATTTCTGAAATGTTCAAAATGCTGTACTTAACTCAAAATTGATTAAATCTTTTTGAAATTTATAAGAAATGTTCTTGTGACCATTTTTAGTAGTTGATGAGAATTTGAAGTCCCTAACTGCATTATTTTAGAAGTTATGTCAAAAATCAATTTGCAATTTTACAAAAATATCTCTCCCCCCCCCAGAAAAAAAAACAGTAATAAATACAAAATTCATAAATTTATTAGGACCATGCATTTCACGCTATTATAGCTGATATCTTCTAAACAAAATCAACGAACTTTTTGAATCAATTATAAAATATCGCAATAACAAAATTAAATATAAATTGTCACAATATAATCCCTATACACTTTTTCATTTCGTACTTCACACTTAATGTTTCATGCTACACAAAGTGTGTCGTACTACACACAATTTTAGTCCCTGATATAAAATGAGTATTTTTAGTACTCAATTAATATTATATCTTAAGATTATCAATAGTCACTGATAAATGATAAGTATACAAAAACCACAATTACATCAGAAAAGCGTTACACTAAAATATAAGCAAAATAAAGTAAGTCACTTTACCCATTTTGTGTCACCACTCACTAGAATATTATATACATGGTTAAATAACATAAGGTAGCAGTTTATACACTACATTAAACTATACGCTAGTTAGCCAAGCCTAATTCAATTTCCTACCAAAAGAGGAAATTGCATGACACGAGATGACAATCTATTCACTAGTGTATCATATTGTGTGGTTATTAAAACTGAAGTTAATTAAAGTTGACTAAGATAATATTATGTGCGAAACCAAACTAGCAACAGTTACATTATGACTACACAATCGAATGAATATGTTTACTTTTGAACTGGAATTTTTACAAAACAACAAAAATGAATTTAATATTATAGGTAGTCCATGACTGATAACAAATAATAATCAAAAATTAATCAAATTCCATAGTATATTATGCATTCATAGGTGTGCAGTGTGCACACGTGATAACACTTGCATATCCTGTTAGCAGACTTTTTATTTTAAGGGGCACATCATAATTCCTAAAAAAGCACAAAAAAAATACAAAAATGTCATTATGCTTAGTTCTTTAATGTAACAAATCTTTCTGACGTATCCGGTATCAGTGTACACTGTACAGCAATTAAAACTACATATCTACATACTGACTTTTTAATTTTGATCTAAGTCATAGTCCTACAATACAATAAATACTATAACACAAAGGAACAATTGTATTTTAAAACCTATATCAAAATAATTAGTAAATAAGACATAACTCAAATTTATAGTTTTTGTAAGGTTATTATTTTTGAGACTAGGTCTATTGAAAATATCTAAAAGTTCTATAAAAATGACACTTTTCGTTGAACAAAATACTTAAAACGAAAAATTAAAATGAATATTATCTAACACAATAAACCAACATGAAACCAAGTACTGGAATCTTCTTTGACACTATTACATATTAATAAATGTTATTATGATCATAATTTTCACAAACCTAACCTAACAAATAACTTCAACAAACATTCCACTCTAAATTTTCAACACCTTAGATTTTTAAGCCACATAAAAACTTATCAAATTCATAATTATTGTAAAAAAAAATATACTTAAAATATTAGTCACATCACAAATAAAGATAATTTCTAAGCTTTGATAAATTTTATAATTAATAATATAAACGATGATATAATGATATAGATGAAGACATTGCTGGACACGAATGGATATTTGAATTAATTTAGGTAAGAAGTAAACAATAAACAATACATTTAAAAAAAATTTAATTTTAACTGATCTACTATAAATTGAAAATATTTTACTCGTAATGCGGTTAATTCAAATGTCGAATATTACATCTACGTGGTTTTCTACCTTTTTTTAAGTACCTATAGGCTACAATTCACTCTATCCTCCACAAAATATTAACGGCTACCACATCATATCGTAACTCTGAATGCATATTTCAATTGTTATAAAATAATTCTTTTAGTGACAAACAAATATGACGACCAACAAAATTGTATACAATATGAACCAAAACAATACAAGGAAAATATTGTATTCTTATTCATTTCAAAATTTTGATCAATATAAAATAGCCGAAACTATTCAATTACTTTAATCGAATGCTTACAGCTCATATCGAGGATACCAAGACGCATCAAATCACAATTAAAACCACTACTCTTAACTGTCATCAGGAAATATGGGCAGTTATCAATCTCGCCGATTTAATATCGATTCCTCCGACTACTGTTCATAAAAATTAAAAACTATCTACCGATTTCACCGGCGAACATTTATAATAATACAATTTCACCGTTCTTTTGATTTTCTGTCTAGGAGAATGCGGATAATAATGACAGTGTGTGGCGAAGTGTACATAAAATTTAAATAGTGTGTGCTTCGCTCGTCAGGGTCTTCTTCACACGTTGACGTCAGGTGGGATATTCTTGAAGGATGTATTGAATTTTAAAGAAACGATAAATCATTTCTTCAATAAGATGATTCTGAACGAAAGAAGCTAATATATAAAGAACAATAACAGTCGTCATTTTCAACACACTCACAAAGAGTATCTGACCCGAAGAACGAAAAATATCCGTGGTGCGAAGTATGTCCGGCTTTCTCGTAGTTTTCTCGTAGGTATTTTTTTTGTGCTTTTTTAGGAATTATGATGTGCCCCTTAAAATAAAAAGTCTGCTAACAGGATATGCAAGTGTTATCACGTGTGCACACTGCACACCTATGAATGCATAATATACTATGGAATTTGATTAATTTTTGATTATTATTTGTTATTAGTCATGGACTACCTATAATATTAAATTCATTTTTGTTGTTTTGTAAAAATTCCAGTTCAAAAGTAAACATATTCATTCGATTGTGTAGTCATAATGTAACTGTTGCTAGTTTGGTTTCGTACATAATATTATCTTAGTCAATTTTAATCAACCTCAGTTTTAATAACCACACAATATGATACACTAGTGAATAAATTGTCATCTCGTGTCATGCAATTGTTTTGTTGCATCTTATGTATTTTTCGACGCTGAATACGATGGTGTGAATTAAAATCCACGGGCAACAATAGTTTTCTAACTATTTAATTCTATTTTGAAAATTCAATATTTTCGGTTATTATTCTAAATACCTACTATTTCACCTACAAGGTCAAGTAAGGTATTGTGGCGTAGTCGTAACGGAACCGGCCCATCACGGGACAGCACCAGGGTTCGATTCCAGCCCGGCACTCCGAATTTTTTGCATTTTTTTTTCTTATATTAACTTCCTTCGTTCAGAATCATTTTATTGAAGAAATGATTTATCGTTTCTTTAAAATTCAATACATCCGTCAAGAGTATCTCACCTGACGTGCGAAGAAGAACACCCCGACAAGCGAAGTATACACTTTTTCGAGTTGAATCGAGAATAAAATTCAAGTACTCGATAATTGTGTGTCTGTGTGAATGTCAGTATCAAAATACTAAAAATAATCATAATCTGTCTTTAAAAATTCAAAACATCAACCTATCAATTATTTTAGATTTTGATTGAAAAAAAACTATTTTACGCAAAAGTTACCAGTTTCATGCTAATTTTAACTTTAAACAGTTGTAAAAAAATGGTTGATAATCAATATATTTCAGTACCATTAGTAATATATATACTTAGGTATGTTTGTATTAAATTTTCAAATCTTAAAACAAAAAGAGCAAAATTTATAAGGTAAAATATTACAAAAAATGAAAAATTTCCAATATTTACAAAGTTCTATGCTTAGCTCAAAATGAGTCAAATGTTTTTGAAATTTTCACGACGTATAAACGTGACTATGTTTAGTGGTTAGTGAAAGTTACAAGTTTCTAGCTCCATTATTTTAGATTCTGAATGAAATGAAGAAGCTAGTGTTTTTACAATGATGTTTATTTTTTTTTTATTTTTTTTTTCTGTGTACAACTTTTTGTATGGAAATACTTGTCCAAAAGTTTCGATCAGTAACTTTTTGAAACCGGATTTGCCTCTAGATGGTACTTTAGAGAGGTCATATTTTAAATTTCTCAATTCTTCATTTATTTTTATTTTTTATTATTTTTTGGAAAAAACCACCCAAAATTTGACAAAAACGACTCGGGAACCATCATTTTTTGATCCGAACTATATGAAAATTTAAACATAGATAGAAAATAATATAAAAAATATTTTGGTGCAAGAAAATTTTAGAAATGTGAAAAAAAACTTTTGGAAATTTTTCTAACATTTTTTTTCTCATTTATTTTTTATTTTTTTAACTTTCTTCGTTCAGAATCGTTTTATTGAAGAAATGATTTATCGTTTCTTTAAAATTCAAAACACCCGTCAAGAGAATCCCACCCGACGTGCGAAGTTCACCCATCGTGCGAAGTATGTCTTGCTTTTTTTAAATTATGATAAAAACTTAAATCAAATTTATGGAAATTCAGGTTATGGCATAACATGCCATAAACATATTATGTTACCTTCTTTTTTTGTCAATTTTTCGGTAGTTTTTCCATAGACTTGGAAGCACCACTGTGAAAAGAAAAAAGTGACCTCCAGAAATACTAACTAGATGCAATTTTCTACCTAAAAAGTCACTGATCAAAACTTTTGGACTCGTGTTGGAACTTGTTAACAAGAAAATGGGCCTCCATACAGACAAAATACCTAAATAAATAAATAAATAAAAAAAAAAAACAGAACTGTAAATTTGATACATTTTTCGCTTCTCTCAGGTTCTAAAATCATGAATTAATTTTTTTCTGATTAGTTTTTTACACGTAATTTTATTCAGATTATTTTTTATTTTTTATTACGAAATTTGTTTCTGAAGTCTGGTTTTATTTTTTATTAAACGTGAAGTACATGAATCTAGTACAGAACCAGGTAGATGCATACTTTTACAGTTTTCCCGCTAATTTGGTAATTCCGCTTGTTTAGTAGATATGTACAAAATAAATAGGTATTACATTTTTTTGGGTCTTAAAAATGGTTTCATTGAAGTCAGAATTGAAGTTATGGGTATAAACAAAAAATGGTACCATCGAAAGATTACCAATCGTATTTCTTTTTTTTTATTAAACAAAAAAAAATAGCTTTTATATTTTTTGTCTAAATTATTATTTGTTATCATTTCAGCAGCCCTGGGCAATAAAATCCAATACTACCAGACTGAAGGTCATTGTTATACTACGAATTCGAGAGAAAGTATTTCATTTGATGTTTGCAATATAACGGCATAGTGTAAGGAAACAATATTCCATCCACAAAACCTCAGTAAAAGGGGAGAAACTCTAGAAATAAAGAGGGCGTAATAAATTACTGTTCACACCCTTGAGAGGCAATGGACCATAATGTATGCATTTATCCAGAAGCTCAGCAGGAGACCCTCAGACGTGTAATAATTATTTTTGAACATAAATTATCATCTGGGGTCTAGAATGATCTCCTTTCGAACTTAAGTTCATTTGGAATGGAAATATTCAAACTAAACTAATGACATAATAATAATGCTATGTGTTTATACTTAAAAGGCTTCAATAATGATGTTATGAAAAGCCTTTTAAAATGTTATGAAGGTAACACAATACTAATAGGATATTAATCTAGAGTTTGATAAGTTCATTTCTAAGTTTATTGACTCAGTAAATATAAAAAAACCTAAAAAAACACTATGAAGAATTAAAAGACCTGTTATAAAATCTTTGTGTGTATAGTTGTACAAGTAGTCCGCCAGTCTTTCAAAATGAATTACATTTAGTCAACCTAACCAAAGTGTATTGAAGATCTAGATATTGTAAAATACCTAGGTATTTACATTAAATCAAAATATTAAAATGTGAACAATTTAATATATATTATATACATATATAAAGGTAGCTACCTAATGTAATAAGTTGTACCTATTATAATTTATAGTACATTACTGCATAATTACCTTTATAATTTTTAGATACATTTTGTTTTAAAAATTAGGTATAAGATTAATACCCTGATTAATATTTTATAATTTTGCAAATAGGTGCATAACACTGTATCAAAATTAAATACTAATCAACATATACCTATGTATAACTATTCACAAAAATTGTGAAATAGTCCATATATATATATGTACTAATTATGCCTTAAATATTATTATTTATATTCTTATAGACCTATCATTTAACCTACAGTTTAAAAAATAATGATTAACTAAATAATTATACATTATTTTGAACAAAAATGTTTAATAATATGTTGGTATGTCATTACTTTAAAAATATATCTACCAGTAAAATTTTTTTAATATGACTTCAATAATAAATTAAGCATCTATATTATTTCCATCGTAAATAATTATACATTATTTAACAGTACCTACAAAAATAGTCAATTTAAACTCATATAGGACTATATTTTATATAGTGAGTTACCTGCAAGGCCTAGTTTTGCCTAAATGCTGTATTACTAACTAACTTAAACATTAAACTGGATAAAAATAAAACACATTACTTGGATAAATATAATACCGACATTTTAAAATTATTTAAATTAATAATAAGGAAAGATAGGTAGGAAGATAACTATTAAAACATAAAATAGTGGACTAAATTATAAATATTTAAAATTAATTGACTCAGCACAAACCACAAATTTAAATGACCCAGTAGGATTTAGATTGAAAAAGATGTTTAAGAGCATATAAAATACATTAAATTACAAAATAAGAAAATAATATTATCTGCCTACTTTAATGTTAAAAAAATACAAATAATATTAATTAAACTCAAGTTTAAAGCAGACCTAATTATCTAGCAAGATAACCTATATTTCATTTTATCTGGTAATTATTGTAAATAATACTAATGTACTTGCTTGTGTACCTACCTATACCCCAATAATATTAGAAAAGTAGGTAAAATATCAAGAAACTCTCTACTAATTGCATTAATTATTTGCATAAATATATTATAATATAATATATACATGGCATAATAATTAGAAACTAAGAAATGAATCAATTATACTATAAAGTACCAGTTGTGACTTAAAATTTTAGCTAAACATATATCTATAATATGCTGCACTAATAAAACTATCAATAACTATGAATAAGTATTTTAATAATTAATTTATAAATTTAATTAAAAACGCACTTTGGTAGATACAGTTAAAATAAGATCTATAATTTTAAACCCGTTTAAACTTATGTATCAAATTTTAGGTCATGCAATTTAAAATACCAGCTCATTCAAAAAGTTCGTCAAAATGTTAAAATGCTTAAAAATATAGAGCTAAATTAAGATAGTAAAACAGTAATGCAAGCAATTAATTAAAAAATTGATATATACTGATTCTAATAATATTATTTAGGTATAAGTATATATTATTACTGTATGTATACTGTATAAGTTTCATTATATTAATGACATAATGTACCTCCTACCTATAGAATACAAAAAACATAAATTCTCACATGAAAGTAAATAGTTTCATAGTTAGGTATTATTTAATAAATAACATAAACATACCTATACAAAAAGTATTTTGTTTCTGTATTATTCTATAGCTGCCATTTATTTTTAATATTGAAACACTAAATAAATTACTTATTCAACACATCAATCTAAACAACACATTTCATAAGTAACAACAACCCATATTTTTAACAAGAACAGAACAGGTACCTATCTACTGAAAAATAAATAACATTGGAATGAACCGGTACACAGGTAATTTAAAAATTTTAATAACAATATTCAACCTACTATTAATTAATTGACAATAATAATCAATAAAACTAGTATGTCTAATACTAAACTGTGCTTGTACAAAAAAATCTTCTCTAGCTTTTGACTCCATTAATCAAACAATTTGAAATTATTGGTTTAAACTAATAAGTCAGTATGTATACAAGCATATCTTTTATAAAAGTACCAACAGTGTTAAATACTAATAAAATTAACAACCTAATACTCGTAAAATACAAAATTTTAAAGAAGTTCAAAATTCCAGTTAATGGACACAATGAAGTAAATAAATTAGCTTGGCAACAAACAAAAATAAATATTTACATAAAATAAAACCCATAACCTACATAAAACTATTCAGGTAGGTATTTTACAGCCCAATAATTTAAAATTGTTTGGTCCATCATTTAAAACACATGATGCACAATACAGGTTGAGCACCAGAGAGCGAAAAAGAAACTGGACAAATGATAATATTGTTGACTTACCATCTTTCAATTTGGATGTAGAGTTGTTGCAGTTTGGCTGGCAGTACATTGTGTGTCATTTGTGAATCACTGACAAGGGGGAAAAGAAAGTAAAACTAAGAAAATATATAACAATAACACGATTACAGACGGAATGAGTTTCAAAAACACTTAAGCTAAGAGGACGTTTATAGACATTTCGTTTTGTACATGATCATGAATGTAATAATAATAATATTATTACTATTATTATTATTATTACTACCTATGATAGTAATAGTTGTTATTATTATTTTACTAAATAATAAAATCACACTAGCCGTTCTTCCTTCGCGTGTAATAATGAACGGACGTGTTATCTCGTTTGTTGTTTTTCATAACTCCGTTTTTCCCCCTTTATCTGCGTGGGTGACCGTCTGTTTTGCAGACGACGACAGTGCTACCAACAGGTACCGGACGAAATGTCCCCGGTGCGGTGTCGTTACACTGTTTTCCCGCCTAACAATCGCGTAATAACGACTATATCGCTCTTCGTGTATGTCGTCCTGTCCGTCGCGTGTACGAATGTGTCACCGGCGACGGCGGCGTGGTGCCGGGTATGAAACTATGAAACAATGCGACCCGGACCCGCACCCTCGCGTCAGTGACGTTCCCAAGTCACAATCATTTCAGTGATTAGACTTCAAAAAATGTTACTGGGTGTGATTTTTAAGTAGGCATAAAAGTAAAAATAAAAATTAAGAAGATTATAGACAACGGAGGCAAAAATATTCGAATACCCGAGTACCTATCGGTTATTATGGGCAAAGAAATATTAATTTAAAAATAAAGTGTAGATTGAAGACACCGATTACTTAAATTCTCCATCGCAACATTGGAAACAATCTGGATATACATACACGAGTAAGCGGTGTAAATTATTTAAAAAAAATATATTTATTTATATAACATTATATACCAGTGAAATTTCCCCGCTTGGACCATGGCTATAATATAATATTATTATAATTTATAATTATAACAAATACATCGGCAAGATTTGAAACCACTTGTTTCGCAGTTGAATTATACGTACACAGGCATAATCGCCACGAATTCGTTTATTATAAATGTTCACAATAAAATAGCTCTGCCATATATAAATAATATATAATATATACAACTAGCTGTAACCGTGAACTTTATTGTCCGAAAAAACCTGCAGTCAAAATCAGTTTAGCCTGCAAAACAGAATAAACTACAAATTTATTTATTTACATCATCATATTTGTAATGCTTACTAAAGTACTTAACTGGACCTTCTAAATCCCATCAAAATCGAATTTACCGTTTCGAAAATTGACCCGTATAAAAATATACTCTTTTTTTTTTTTTTTATTTTTATAAGTTGCTTTTTAATTATTATTGTTATAATATATAAACGTGAAACTAATTTTATGCTATTTCAATTCTTTGAAATACTGCAAATTTTGGAAAATCATTTTTTAGTGCTTACATGGTAGCACGAACATATGAAAAAAATCTTATTAAATTCAATTTTTTTTTTATCTTTTGACCCCTTTCAGATAAATTCAACAAAGATATGATAACGTTTTAAATATTACCCTTTAAATCCTTTAGGGACAGAATAATGGAAAATAAGAGTTATTTCATTATTTGTGTTACATATTATTATACACTAAATTTGAAAAAATTTTGACCAAAAATTATGTGTTCCATTTTTACCCTCTTAAGGGTTGAATTTCGTAAAACCCATTCTTTATGCACATCTCCTACCTATATATTATCTATCTACTAAATTTCAGTTTCACAGGTCAATTAGTTTTCGAGATTTCTTGTATAAAAGAAAATACTATTCTCATTTATCAGCTATATATTATTACATAATTATTGTTTGGCGGTTCAGGAAACGAAGCATTGCGTCCAAACACGTCGGCCAGCAGTTGATAAACAGTTAAGATGATATACTTTAAAATTACATCAAATGCAAAAGAAAAAGCTAAAAGAGTAAGAGTCCCCCCCCCAAAGATCTTTCCTTTCCCACGAGACGCTTTGTATACAAACTTTCAATATAATAACACAATTTTATAATATTATGTCGTTTTTCACCCATATCGTTTTTTACCTTGTCAGTTTTTACCCGTGTCGTTTTTTACCAGATACCGTTTCATAAAAAACACAAATAAAATAAATCATGATTGGTATTTATTTTTACTTTACATACTATATATTTAAATTAATCTAACGTTTTAGTAGTCACTTTTACTTTTTTAATGTTATTTAATATTAATAATAATTAATAAGACCCTGAATAAAATAAAACATTTCATTTTTACATAATATGTATTATCGGATATTATAACTATACAATAATTTTGCTTCTAATTATTACTATAAATTATTATCACATTATACATGTACGTTAATAGTAAAAAAATGGTACTGACAAACTCGATAGATAGGGGAAAAATGCAGCATCTAAACTTGACAACGTCACATGAGAAATCGTTTACAATCATTATATATTTGGGTATAAAATAATTTTTCGTTCACAATCGTGCTTCACCCAACAGTTAACACTTTAGCTCATTTATTATGAATAGGGAATTGATAAGATGACACCATATGTGTTGCATACTTATGCCTTATACTAGTGTTTTCCAAAGGGTATGCCGTGATAATGTTGGAAGTTTGCGCGAAAATTTTAATGAATTAAATTGAACTTAATTGAATAATAATTGTTATTACTTATTATACAATATATCACGAAGAAAAGTAATTATAGAATCTTAATATTTTATTGATACGTTTCTGTTTCTACAAATACCGTTTAATTTATATTTTCTATGAAATTTTTGGAGGACAAAGTGATTATTTTAGTAATCTGGTGAAATGTCATGAGAGCAAGATTCCTCTTAGGGATACACCATTTAATGAGTTTGTATTTTATACCAGGTCGTAACACTAAAAATCACCAATATTTCATGGTGAAAACAATATATTTTCGATAAATTAAAATTTCTGTTCCTACCACAAAAATACTTTTTATTTATTATTCGTTATATTTGATAGGTACCTATTTATTGAATTATTTTATCGAACTGTGCTACCTTAATCTAAAATACATAAATAGTCAAAATGTGAAGTTTTTAGTTTTAGAATTATTATTTTGGATAAATCGCAAATTGACTGAAATTATATCACAAATTACAACATTTTCAAGCATATTATATAGTTTAGGAAAAGTAAAGAAAGTTGCAAGCTTCATAAAATTTAACTTAAAAAAAAATTATATTATACCGACAACGGGGTTATTAACAGTGTTGTGCTTAGATAAAAAAAAAATATCTAGATAAAGATAAGATAAATCAAAATGAAATTATCTAGATAAAGATAGATACTACAAAAATGATATTTATCTAGGTATAGATAAAAAAAAATCATTTTTATCTAGATAAAAAAAGAGATAAACATTTTTTTATACTAAATATTAAATAATAAGTAATCAAAACAAAATGTAAACAACATTTTTTTAAGCTAGTGTTTTAAAATGATCATGTTTTTAGGCAAACTTGTTCAAAAATGTCAATCTTTTTTCAGAATATTGTAGTTTGTATTTTACATATTGGTAAATGCAATTTTTAAGAATTTTACATAAATACTGATATACAAAAGAAAAACAGCTCAGCTCTGCACACAATTACACATGACTAATACTGTAATATGCCATGGAAAAAAAAAATAATAATTTTATAATTAATTAAAAAAGATAGATTCCGAGTCTTTTTTGTCACATTTTTGGTTGATTTGTCCCAGTGCCACAACCAGAATTTTTTCAAGGGGAGGGTCCATTACTTATTTGATCATAGATATTTCAACTAATGAAAAACCTGGTATCTATAAATACCTCAATCGGCTTCAACTAATGTGACAGAAAGTGTAATTAATATTTGTTATAATTTAAAAATAATTGGAAGTAAATCAATATTACAGAGGTTATTTATTTCAATAGTACTTTTTTGTTCTATATTATTGTCGTCCAAATAACGATTCCATAAAATTTCTTATAATTTTACTCGATTAAAATCATCAATATCTAGAGAATAAAATTTAACGAGTTCTTTTAATTTCAACTTTCATCGCCAGATTTCGTAATTGCTGGCAAAATAATCTCAACAATGCTTGAAAATAACCTTCATTTATTAATGGTTCATCAATATTTAGTCATCCAGAAAGATACTATTTTGATGGCTTATAGTTTTTTCATAAGTCATATTTTCTACGGAGGTTTTCATTTTTTAAATGCCTTAATTTCTTCATTCACGTCGCCATAGAGAATTCATATTTTTAGTTTTATTAATATTTTCAATAATATTCAGACTGTTACTACTGTAGACTAACTTCATCTAGTTTATTATGTGCTGATACGAAGCGTTTTTTAAACTATGTTAAAACTATCTTACTTTTAATATTTTAATACAGAAACAATTACAATATTATTTTCTTTGTACCTAATAACAGTTTTTATAAATATATTTTACTATTTTAAATAACTTCTATGAAAATAAATAATATTAAATTTGACCCAAGGGGTCCACCCCCATGGTTGTGCCACTAGTTTTTCCCAAATTTGGAGAAAACAATTGAGAATTCTAAAAATGACCTCTTTAATATACCATTTTGAGCAAATCTGGCTTCAAAAAGTTACTGGTTGAGGCTCTTAGACTAGTACTTCCATACGAAAAAGTGTTTACAAAAAAAAAAAAATAATAATAATAATAAACATCATTGTAAAAACACTAGCTCAGAATCTAAAAATATACATATCAGTTTAGTTTGCTATTTCTACAGTCTACGGTGTTCATTCATTCAGTTCATCTTTACTATTAGTATTGATATTTTTAATTATATTTTAATACTATATAATATAATAAAATCATTGGTATTAATATTATTATTATTTCGAAAAATGTTATCATTTTTCATTGCGATTCTTGTCGATATGTTGTTCTGAACCGAACGCAGCTGTTTTGTTTCTATTTAATTAATTTTTTTTTTTTGCACTCGCCGCCAGCACAGTAAATGCTTGGTTAGGTGCTTGCTACAGTGGCCCGGACACGTAGTAATAATAATAATAACAAACACTTGGGGATTCGAGAGTTCAACGCGCGATTGTTATTATTACCCACACTTGCAAATAGTCACGCGTGCGTAGCGTAACTCTACGGAGGGAGTTGAGTAGTAAACGAGTCAACTGACCTACCATTCTTTTTTTTTTTCGTTTTTTCTCATTCCCCGGCTGCTATCCAATATCAATTTTTCTCGTACGCGTGTGCACGTCAACCGACTGTTACATTATATATTATATTATTTTATGGACACACTACTCGTCGTCGTCGTCGGTGACCTTAATCATTATATTATGTTCTTAAATGTTCCGTATGTATAATAATAATAATAATAATGGAAACACGTATTGCTATTAGTACGAGCCAATCCTCAACTGTGACCATTATATAGCACCTACCTACTTATTATTATCATTATTTATATTCCTGAGCATTCTGTGTGTGTCACACACGATCGAAATCGAGAAAACGAAAATTAGTATCCTAATGGTTCATTGAAGTATGAAAACACAGAAGCCATGGATTACATTATTAGTTCATGGATTACAATTTATATTATATAAAATAAAATAGCTGAATGTTCTATTCAGACAGTATTTTATTTCACGCTATCTCTCTCTCTCTCTCTTTCTTACTCTCTCACTCTTTCTCTTTCTCGCCTGCACTTTTGGTCGAAAACTTTATTTACATTTCAACAGATAAAAACTCGGCAGTTATTACGTAACATGACTTTTTAAGTGCATTGAATCATCAAAATGTGTATTGTTCTCGCAACGAATACATCGTCGAAATAAAATCACTATTTCAATATCACTATCTACTAATCAAACTGTATGCTATCAATGCCATTCTTTTATTTCAAAATGAATGCTAAACTCATTATGATTTTATGTAAGTACCTACTCACACGGTTTTATTATTATGTCCTTCATCTTATCGCGCTGATATTCCATTTGTTCAAAATAATGCAATTAAAACTATAAAATAAAATGAATTATTACTATAAAATATTATGTCTAATTATCAGTAATCTAGCAAATTCTAATAATACTACTATAATAATATACTATAATACAACTAATGTATCGTTTTCCTACACATTATAATGTTATTATTTATTATACTCCACAATTTGAATATTAATACTAAATTTAGTTTTTAAAATGTGTTTTATAATACATTATAGCATTGATTATATATAGTATTTATAATCAATGATTATAGGTATGTACCTATGCGTGATATTGTTGCATAATACAGTATGGTATATTAAAATATTTTCATATACAATGTACACTATCTAAATCTAAATATCTACGAAAAAATGTGTACTTCGCATCTTGGAGTGTTCTTCGCACCTTGGGTGGGATATTTTTGACGGGTGTGTTAAATTTTAAAGAAACTATATTTATTTCTTCGAACTTCGATGAAACGATTTTGAGCGGAGCTTCAACTAATACACAATATTAATTATCAGATTTCGAGCATTGAACTTAAATGTTGAACTAAAAATTATGTTGTTACATACAGCATTTACGAAAAACGAAAATTGATTTCCATATATTATTCACTTACACCTAATGAATACTTCATAAATAATTTCAAATTACGATAAAATACAAACATCATAATAAAATAAAATAAAGTGGCTCTAATTATTGTAAATCAACATTAATGCACTACAACATAAGTAGTATTAATGTTTTATCGTGTCGCCTTTGATCAGTCACGGTTGAAAAAAGTACAGAATATTTAGTTTACGAGGTAAGATTTGAACCCGGTGCCGTTGCATTCTAATGCTGACCCCGTAACTTCTACGTCACAATAGCAGCGCTGAACGCGTTTGAAATAGTAGGTATTTTATATAATAATCGAAAAAAAAATGAATTTTCAAAATAAAATAACTAGAAAAGTATTGATGCACGTAGATTTTAGTTCACACCATCGTATTCAGCGTCGAAGAATAAGATGGTGATTAAACATTATCAACTTTCTAGAGTGTTGTTCACAAGCTAGAAATATATATTAACATCTGTACGTACTTTCTTTGATTTGTTTTCAATCAAACCCTTATAAAATGTTTAATTATTCTGTAAAAAATATTTTATTGCATCAAAATATTCGTAATAAAATTTTCCACCTAGATACCAAGTTTCAAAAAGTTCAGTTGCACCAATTTTCTTTTATGTACGTTTAAGTGTGTAATTTTAAATAAAACTAAGGAAATTCGTCAAATTCTAACTTCAGGCGGTTAGAGAAAAAAGTTGACTTTTAAGATTTTTTAGGTCAACTAGATATATATTATGTGAGTGAGAATATATTAAATGTTCAAGTCTTAATATCAAGAATTAAAAATTTTAATATATAAAACTAACAAAAAACGAGAAATTTCCAAAATGCTATTTTTTACTCAAAATTGATCAATTGTTTTTGAAATTTTTACTAAGTATTTTCGTGATTATTTTTAGTAGTTGGTGGAAGTTTCACGTTTCTAGCTATATTATTTTTAAAGTTATGTTAAAAAACAGTTTTTAATTTTATGAAAATTCCTGTAATAGCATAATTTGCAGTTTTTTGTCAATTTTCCGCTTTTTTGTAAAAAGTATTGAGAAATTTGAAAAATGACTTGTTTAAAGTACTATCTGGTTGTAATATCCGATCTATAGAGTTACTGATCATTCTTTTGGACAAATATTTCTATACAAAAAAAGGGTTTCCAGGAAGAGAAAAAAAATAATTAAATAAACATCATTGTAAAATCATAAGCTTCTTCGTTCTGCTTAGAATCTAAAAAACTTGTTATTCAAAAATTTCGTTCACACAAAGCAATAATAATATTATGAGTAATGTTGTAAGTTTAGGTATGCGTCTACTTTCAACAATATTTTGATTTTAAAATTCGAGATTCTAAATTTACCAATGCCACTCTGCCATTTTTTTCTCTATTAATATAACAATCAAACGTAGATCACAATAAATTCATATTTTAAAAATAGTACATTATGCAGCGAGGGCGGGAAGTGAGCTATTTCCGCTAATTGCCTTCCCGCTCGAACTAATTTTTGGCACACCACTTATCGTTTTAGACCCAATATATTATCTAGTGTGTGGCTGTTCTTGACGTCGTCGGACGCATTTACAATAAGTACCTACCTACTGCCTTCGTACGTTTCATTCCGCGGATAAAATTTTTACCGTGTTTGACGTATTAAACAAATGGTAGTTCGATTCGGATAGTATCTTTTCCGATCGCTCGAGGTGCACGAACTACATTTTAGGCGTTTATGCGCAGCTGTGTAACAGCCATCGGACGAGGGTCGACGGTCGACGGTCGTTTTGCGTTGTTCCAACAGACATCGGAAATAAAACTTAAGCGCGCACATGACAATATAATATATTGTGCGGCGAAAAACTAGATAATTCAAATATTTTTGAAAATGAGATTTTAACCGTTTGAAATTAAGAGAAATTTACGAGTATGTATATGTAATATTGAGACAAATCCAGCCTTACGTGTACGCAGTGGCGTATATAAAGGAGATGACCACATTGTCACAGCATCTCTCAAAATTTAGTAAAAATTGATATTCTAAATTTGCCTGTCATTAATATTTTCCCGCTGTCTTTCGATACCATTAAATTATATTATTATGGTAAACGAACGGTAATTTAATGATAATAGTATAAAATAATTTTCTGTCTATGAGTTTTTTTTTTTTTTTATTTTGTTCATCATTCTGTTGTTATTGCTCTCCCCGAAAATATTTTCTATGTACTCCACTGCGTATACGGTATGGAAATATGATGTTATAGCTGTTGTACGGTGTTTAATTTTTCTTGGAAAAAACAAATAGCTCGAAAATATTATGTTTTATGTACTATCAATTTTTTATTGGTTTTCACTTTATCAAATATTAAATTTAACATTTTCATTTATCAATATTTTTGTATCATGATTTTTAATTTAATGATTAAATAAAATTAATAATTTGTTTTATTTTAATCATAAGACTCATTTTAATAATGACATATTACTATTTTAATAAATATAAATTTTTTTATTTTTATTTATTTTTTTAAATTATTATTACTACTTTTAATAGTGCATAAAATTTTCTTTAAACTACCTGAATAACCGGGCACCAAAAATGTGTAATGTTTTTATGTTGTTTATAACTTTTTTTTATATGTTACTTATTTCTATTTTTAATTTTTAGTTTTATATTTAATATTTCAATATATTTTCTTGGTTGTAAAACTTTATCAAAAATAAAAATGTTGTGAAACAGAATTAATAATACTATAGTAGTATATGATTTTTTATGTTTTTTGCGCCTATCACCACGAGTATTACACTGTCTTCGGGTCAGATACTCTATGTGGGTGAGTAGAATTTTAATAAAACGAAAAGTTATATCTTCAATTATACGATTCTGAACGGAAGAAGTTTATTAATATACGTATATAGAAGAATAGTGGTCATCATTTTCAGTACACCCACCAAGGGTATGTGATCCGAGAGTAAAGAATACTTGTACGTCCGGTTTTCTTGTCTATACTTAACTTAACTTTGCTTTAATTTATTTTATTTAACTTTACTTTACTTATCCTTTTCCCTTTTACTTTCCTTTATTTTTACTTTACTTTACTTTCTTTTTTTCCGTCTTAAAATAAAAGACAGAAGAAAAAAATTTAATGAGAACATTTAGTTTTAAAAAAATGTCCAAATTTTTTTTTCATTTTCAAAATTTTCTTGCTCCAAAGTATTTTTCATATTATTGACTATCTTTGTTTAAATTTCCATAAAGTATAAAACAAAAAATGATGGTTTTCGAGTATATTTTATCAAATTTTGGGTAGTTTTCTTCTAAAAGTAAATTGAGGAATTGAGAAATTTGAAAAATGACCCCTATAAAAGTACCATCTAGATTCCAGATGCAAATTTGGTTTCAAAAATTTGCTGATCAAGACTTTTGAACAAGTATTTCCATACGAAAAAATGTCCAGGGAAAAAAAAATAAACATCTTTGTAAAAACATAAGCCTCTTCATTCCACGCAGAATGTAAAAAAAATAATTCTATACTCAAATAAATTACTGCAATCAAGTCAAATATTGCAGCTTCTTTTTATCCATGACCTCATGTATGTAAATTATTTGATTGTAGCTTAAGTTTTATCTTCAATTCAATATTTTTAAAATAGCTTTTTTTTTTGTTTTCTGAAAAGTTATTAAAATGGGAATTATCTTGATTTTGCACAGACTCCTGCAATTTCAGTCACACATTTTTAGTTTAGGGTTACACTTTGCCTCAGATTAAAATCACCTTCCTGCACGAACCACACATACTATTATTTGTCACATCTTATATCTTTATTACTACGACAATGGTAATTAATAACTTAATGGTCATGATACCATGGTGCACAACATATTTAGACTTTGTATTTTTGTCATTCATTAATAATTATTATATTGAAAAATTTTATTCAATTTTGACTGCCTTTATTAATATTTATACTAACAGACCCAGCATATCCCGACTTGTCCATTTTTTACGATTATTTAAGTTTACCAACTACCTAAGTCAAAATAATTATTATGACGTCTATATATGATATTATGAATTATTTAAAAATATTATTGGACTTTTTGCAAACGTAATATAATCTTAGAAAACGGATTAACCTTTATTAGAGATTTAAGCACCAATATTTTTCTTAAAATCAGTTTCACAAAAGAGATATTTTGTATCTTTTAGTAGTATAAAATTTCAAATTTGAAAATTTGGGTCCTAAAAAAAACCTAACCTAACCTAACCTAAAAAATAAATTGTACATTATTGCTGTAGCTCAATGTTGCAGCAATAATATTAAAAGAAAAAAATAGTGAAAAATTATTAATAGAACCAACGTTTTTGCATTTGTCAATCTGTGCTGGGACACGGAAATATTAAGCCTAAGATTAAACAAATGTATTTGAAATTAAAAAATTACATTGACAAACATATAAACATAAGAAAAAAATAAAATTATAGAATATTCACAATTTATTGATTTTTTGTGGTAATTTTAGTATCAAAAAAAAGACTATCATTAATTTTATTTTTTGTTCGTGTTGGAAATGGATAAATTATTAGTAGAGATGAATTTGAAATTAAAGATTCAGTTGTTCGGTTAGATATTTTGTTGTTGTTTTTTTTTATTAAACCTTTAATATATTCTTCTGTGATTTGATTATATTTCCAACCACCATGACCCTTCAGTGTTTTAATATCACCTCCAGAATCGGCGAGTAATGTTGTTGAAGTTCGGCGGAAATTGTGACCTTTGTTACCTTCGGGTTCTGTAAATTTAAATATTTTACAATATTTCTTTAGGCATATTACCAAATTTATTTTTGCTAACAACTTAATTTCCGTTTCAATAATTAAAAAAAAAATCTGTCTAAGTTAAATCTGTTAGTTGTAACTCGTAGAACCGCGTGTTTTCTAAAAAATATTAAGAAATTCTCCTTCAATTAATTGTAAATGAATTTGAATAATTCGTTTTTGTATAAGGGAGTTGAATGTTCAGCATAAATGATAGAACCAAAATTTTGAATATTGTTGATAGTTATATGAGTTATAACAGTTTTTCTCTTCTACAAATCAAAGTGATTCTAATTTTACCTATGGAATATCGATTATCCGAAGCTTCATCTAAAGATATTTTTTATACATAATTTGAAGACAAAACTTCTGGTTTATTACTATTAAATCCAGTTGACTACCTTTTTAAAAGAGCTTTAATAGTTTTGAATAGTAACCAATGTTAATATTATGTTCTGTATGTATGTATAGTACTTTTAATTATTGAATGGATAAACTAAAGTGGTGATGGCTTTATTTGTTTAGTTAAATTAATGAATTTAATTTACTTTTTTCTATTATATTAATTTATCATAAGCTACTATATACCTTTTTTAAATTTTTTTGGCACTATATTTTGAGATATCGTATTATTTGTATTTGCCGTTTCAATAACAAAAGGTGATATTAATGATTCACTTTGCCTTAAAAAACTACAAAAAGTAAAAACAAATAAAGTAACGTACAAACGCGAAAACATTAAGATTGAAAATTGGATAGATGTATCGCGATCGTGCAATGGGGCTATAATAATTATCATATGACGAAGATTTTATGTGTTGTTAAAGTATAAATGTTAAATTTACGGTACAGATTATCTTTGTCTGACGCTAGTCCATGAGCTGTTTTTTTTCACTGTCAGCGTTTATGTACCTACCTAAATACCCAAATGAAATCGTTTCATAGAATACTATGGAAAAACTGCCTGCCAATATTATCGAAGCAATAACAGTACAGAAGAAACTCGCCTGTCTGTATTTGGTAAATCTGTGAGTATATTAGGTAAAACGTACATCATTTACATGCAAATTAATCTTCTTTGGACAACCCCTTGAAAAAATTATAGTATAGCCCCCAAGTGAATATTTTAATTTTTTTTTTTTTTTTTTTTTTATATACGTGATTTATTCCACTTATTTCTTAAGGTTTTAAAAAAAAATTAAAGTAAAGTAAAGTAAAGCAAGTTATAGACAAGAAAGCTGAACATGCCTAACTTAACCTAACCTAACCTCACAATAACTGTCATTTTCAACATATCCATCAAGAATATCTGACTTGAATAGCGAAGAATACTCGTGGTGCGAAATATGTCCGGTTTTCTGTCAATACTTTATTTATCTTTGCTTTACTGAATTTCAATTTACTTAATTTTATTTTCCTTTTTTTCATCTAATAAATAAAGAAAAGGGAAAACATATACCTAATGAGAAAAAAAAGTGCTAGAAAAAAAATGTCCAAAACTTTATTACACATTTTTAAAACTTTTTGTGTGAAAATGTTTCACATATTATAGTCTATCTATATTTAAATTTCATAAAGTTTGGGTCAAAAAATAATGGTTTCCGAGTTTAAAAAAATTGAGAATTTGAGAAATTTTAAAAATGACCCCTCTAAAATATAATTTAGAGGCGAATCCAGTTTTATAAATTTGCTGGTCGAGACTTTTGGCAAGTATTTCCATACGAAAAAGTGTTTACAGAAAACAAAAAACAAAAAATGAAAAATAAACATCATTGGAAAAACACTAGCTCCTTCACTATGTTCAGAAACTAAAATTTCCTGGTAGCTTAACTAGAATTTTGCCATCCCTTTTTTTTTGCTATGTGAGTGGGCTGAAATGTAAGTTTACAACCCGTGGGTGGTAGTTTTTCCGTCCGCTGGACCGAATAATGTCATTTTCCATTACATCTACTCGCATCGAAAATTAAACTTTCAGTGTACGCGTGACAAAAAATTAATTAAATAAACATTATATTACAGTCGTGGGTAGGAGCTAGATTGGAAGTAAATTAATTTACTGCGATTACGTGGATTAAAACTGATTAATCATTACTATAATTATTATGTACTTTGGTACTCAAGAGTAAGTATAACTATTATACCTATATTAATATATTTTATCATGTTTGGGATATAAATTGTTATCGAAGTTTGTACAAATAAACAATAGGCAGAAAACAAAATATAATAATTATTGTCAGAGAAATAAATTAAAAATTAGATAGGTCATAGGTACAGAATATCTAAAAATAAAATAAATAAATGATTAACTACGTTTATGATTTGACTACGGCACACAATTTAGAGGTATATTTAGATGTAGAAAATTATAATTTATATTAATTAGCTTAAAAATGTAATTTACTAATACTCATTTTGTACTGTAAAAAAATCTCGAAAATCGTAAAAGAGTATTTTTTTTAATAACCCTTTATTTTATCGGAATTCATTAGTTTACATAAAATTACACTTTTCAATATTTAAAAAATAAATTGTTTGGCTGATTTTTATGGAATATGATGTATAAATAGAGAATCACATGTGAATATTTTGGTGGTAGAAAATAGTTTAAGGACGAACAATTCAACACTTTACAATGTTTTGAATGAAAAAAAAATCGAAAATAATACGGACAAATTTAATTGAAATTTCAAAATAAAATAATATTATGAGATCAATTTTAGTTACCTATTTAGTTATAACTCCAAAACTAAAAGTTATAGGAACGTAAAACATTTACCAACTATCAAAAATAATCACGCACATAAAAGTTTCGAAAACCTATTTTGAGATAAGTATAAAACTTAGAAGATATTGGCACTATCTCGTTTTTTGTAAGTTTTTAATTCATAAAATTTTAATGTCTGAATATTAAGACCTAAAAATTTAACACAAAAATGTCCATATGTGTTACAAATAGTACTGAAAAAATATCGATAATCGTAATTCAACATTTGTTTTTTATAGCCATTTTAAGTTAAAATTAGCGTTAATAACTGGTTATTTTTACGTATTTGACTTTTAAGTCAAAACTCATAAAACAATTGGTTATTATTCCTGTATAAATTTTCTTTTGCCAAAATATTTCTCACGTATTTTTGTGTACGGAGTAAAATTTACATAAATGTTGACTCCTTGAATAATTTTTTTCAAGTATTTAAAATTAAAATTATTACGGACAATCCGATTATTGGTAGATTTATTTTCTTTATTATTACGTAATATAGTATTATACAAAATTAAACATTTCCATTTTACACAAATAATGAAATGGACATAAATTAATATTTAATTAAAATAAAATAGTGAGGACCGATTACTCGACGTTTGAGAAAAATCATCTTGTTTATTCCACTGTATTATTGAAAAATAAATTTAAAATCTATAAATAGCTAAAAACCCAAATTGTTCCTAGGCTCAGTACTTGCTTTTTTTTCACCTCGCCAGTGCGACGATAAAATTTATTGCCCCTACCCCTTGTTTGTTATCCCGCTGTCATCCACAGCAGTTTATAGCACTTCATTCGTAAATATATTTTAGTTTAAACAATAATATTATTTTTTTTTCAAACTTGATTTTAATTTTTGACTGATATGTATATTCACAATAATTAACGATTATCAAACCGAAATGCCCTCACGTTATGCAGCAAGTCGAGGGATATTTTTGATGTACTGATACCCATAATAATAACCAAATACCAATTAATGTACGGTTGATGATTTTATGTTATGAAAATAGATTGTTATTGTTTTTAGAATTTGTCCAAAGACAAATACAAACACGAAATATTCGAGTATTTAGTTACAATCAAAAAAAATAAATAAATAAAAATAAACACTGATCGTCCAACACTATTATAACAGTTGTTACACATGACTAACCGACAATTATAAGAATTGTATATTACTTGAAGCTCCTCTCAGAATCGTTTTATTGAAGAAATTATTTAATGTTTCTTTAAAATTCAATAAATCCACTAAGAATATCCTACCCGAGGAGCGAAGAATACCCATGGTGATAAGAATGTCCTGCGTTTTATTTTTGTTAAACCAGTTTTATGACTATCAATTCAGTTCCAATGTTTTTCATAAATGAATGTAATATTATACATTATTTTATTTTTAATTTAAAAAAAGCCGGGCATACATCGCACGATGGGTGGAATTTTCTTGACGGGTGTACTGAATTTTAAAGAAACGATAAATCATTTCTTCAATAAAACGATTCTGAACGAAGGAAGTTAATAATATAAAAAATAAATGAGAAAAAAACTCTCCAAAAATTTTTTTTCACATTTTCAAAATTTTCTTGCGCCAAAATCTTTCCTATATTATTTTCTATCTATGTTTGAATTTTCATATAGTTCGGATCAAAAAATGATGGTTTTCGAGTCGTTTTTGTCAAATTTTGGATTTTGGATAGTTTTTTCCAAAAAGAAAAAAAAAAAATTGAAGAATTGAG
>JAIPRM010003898.1:0-24537 GCA_025469315.1 Stegophylla sp. TES_Ste_2020 | reverse complement strand
GAAAAAAACGTAATTATTCTGCCTAATGCCTATTATTAATTATTATTAAAATCAAAATAAATTTATCGTAAACAAATCGACTACGCAATAATTGGTTTTCAGCTACGCATCTTGACTTTTCAACTACGCAAAATAAGTCCAAATGCGCTTTAGAATAAGCCCTGCTTCGAATTTCCTAGTGTTAAACGTCAAAGTTCCTATCGCTGACGCTGCCCTTAGCACTCTTGCGTACGCCACTTGGTTATCATGACATACTGCACAATGTAGTGCGACTATATTTTACAAAATAGTATAACTGTAGTTTGAACTTTAACTACCTGTTCAGAATGGTTTAAATACTGTTAGTTTGTCCTGAGCATTAAAAAATAGCAAAGGGAATTATTCGTGTCCGCATTTCGTACGTCACCTTCTGTAAGAGGGATTACTTGAGTTAGGTCTCGAAATACTTAATATTTAATCACTTTTGTTGAACGTGAGTTGGGTCAGAGTAATGTGTGAAGTTTTGACTATTAATGTTGGTTGTTACTCGGTAGACGTCACCACGAGGAGTTTGACTTGAATCTTCTTCTTCTTCTTCTTCTTCTTCTTCTTATTATTATTATTATTATTATTATTGTTTTAATTATTACATATATTTTTGAGATTGATAGACAAACAAATTTCAGATCACAAAGAAATGTCAATAATTAAATTATTATTTTTTCATGACTAGAACACGGGTTTATATGCATTAAAAACTAATTAAATATGCTATAAAATTCTTAAATATGCACAAAAAAAAAAAGTAAGTACTCAACAATTAACGAAAAAATCATTTATTATGAATATTTAATAAAATAACAAATTTCAAATTATAGAACACATATCACACGATCAACCAGAATAAATAATATGCATAATATAATATCAAAAATTTTACATAATTGGGAAATAAATTCAAATACCACCTCTTTCAAAAAGTAATACCGAGTACCGACCCATTTTTCCACTGACAAAATGCATAACTTTCCCTAAAAAAAAAATGTTATATGTATATGCCAATTATTAGCACAAAAACGCAAAACTGATTTGCACTTATAATACTTTGGTATTGGGATAAAAACGCAAATTTAATATTTTAAAGCTTAATATTTAGTTCCAAAATAATATATTGTATTTTTCTATTTCAAAATAATTATACTATTACAATAATTTAATAATTTTACGTAACAGTTACAATAACCGTTTATAATATTATTTAAGATTACAATGTAAATATATATATATATCAAGTACATTTTTGATAGCTATATCTAACTTTACCGTTTTATAGTAGAACAAAAAAAAAATTGTGAAAGATTGATAGGTACTTAATAATAAAATAAATGAACGTATTATAAATTATATAGGTATATGAAAATAAAATTAAATAAATAAGTAAATTAAAATCAAATTACACTATATTATATTAATCAAAAAAGAGAAAAATAAATAAAAATTAAATTCAGCCTGGAATATTATAACAACTTTATTAACGGCCGGTTTCGATTTTAAAAAATCATCATCTTTTCTTTGCCTATTCTTTGATTATTAATTTGATGATAATTTTATATTTTTGTATCAGTGTATAACGTCACACATTGATTTTTTATTTCTTTATTTAATATATTTAATTTTTTTAAACCTCTATATAATAAGTTTCTTTATTTTACCATCACATTAATTTTAAATTATGTAATCATATTTTAAATTCTACCTATATGGTTATACCAGTTAGTGTAAGCATTATCATCGAATGAATGAATGTTTTTAAAATTATAAGCATTAAATTATTACACATGTAATTTACTCTAACTTATACATTAAAGGCGTGCAGTGCATTGTGTATATTAATTTTTAGCACAGACAACAGCGAATGATAGTTTTGATTGTTTTTTTATCTTCTACTGAAATTTCTGATGCATTTTCTGAATTATATTTTCTATTGCTCCTGACAATGAAAAGATATCAGCATTTTAGCATATTTTATCGAAAACTGCAACAGATATCCACTATCCAGAATCATACCACCACCACTTAAAAGACCAATTTTATAATGTATATCCATCAATTTATAATTTTATTGAAATAATTAAAGAACACCAAGCGGAAGTTAACTTAAGTAGGTACAATCAAATAGATAAAAAAGGACGAATCGAAATTCTAAAATCATTTCTAGTATAAAAAATGAATCATGTTTGCAGAAAAACAAATCTCTAGAATAAATTTTCTGAAAACAGTGGGACTACAATTTTAGATTTAATACCAAGATACTCATTATTATAATTATACATAAAAAAATTTAAAATAATAAATGTAAAAGCTCAATTAATAATTATAATTATGATTTTAATAAAATAAAATTATTTTTATTTTAGTGAAATTTATTTACGTTTATGAGTTATCAAAACAATATTTTTTATATGCTTTTGGGTCGCGTTTGGGTTATCTTTCGAGCTTATAGGCTATAGCCGGAAATTAATATTGAATAAAAAATAATGGTATATGTTATGTCATTATCAGATCTCGAAAGTTATGGCATTCAAAAATGTATTTTTTACGATTTTGTGATGTACTTAAAAACATTAAAATATGCGCAATAAATAACACTAAAAAATCGACATACTTCGCATCATGGGTATTCTTTACTTTTTGGGTGGGATACTTTTGGTGGGTAATTTTGTTAGATTTTGGGTAATTGTTTTCAAATTTTGAAAAATTTAATATGAATAAATTTTCAAAAGTGACTTCCTAAAAGTACCATCTAGAGGCGAATTTTGAATCAAAAATTTTCTTCTCTAAAAATGAAAAATAAGCACCAATGTAAAAATATTAGCTTCATTGTTTCACTCAGAATCTAAAAAATTTTATCGATTTATAAAAAAAAAAAAAATATTTGATTTACTCGTACACGAATGATGGCAGTTTTGCAACTCAGAAGACTGCATAATACAATTAAAATAATGTCCAGTCACCAGTACATAGTTATACGTTTAGTATTTAATAATAAAACTATAAGAACTATAATGAAATAAGAACCCGAATCGGAATCGAAAACAAGAACTAATATTAGCTGTTGCTGAATAATAACTTTCTAATTTCGAATAATTCAAATTCAGTTTTTAAATATTCATGATGGACAAATAAAAAAGATTTTTTTTTTAAACTAAACGCTTTTGTTTCCTTTATCATATTAAATAAATTTACTTGAAAATAGTACTTAAAATTCTAAATCGGGTAAATCTAAAATTTGTAAATATACAATAAATAGGAACAAAAAAGTCGAGGGAAGAACGAAACGCAATTTTTTTTTACCAATTATATACTCTAAGATTTACTAATGAGAATTTTACGCAAATTGTATTCTACTTTCGAGCCTCAATCATAATATATCTGTGTATATGACAAAGTTAAAAGAAAATACGTATTATCAATAAACCATGATATATACTAACTAATAGTTTTATTCCTTTGTGGTATTTGAACATTTATGTCATAAACTAATTATAATGTTATAGTAGATCCCGTTTTTAAAAATATTTTAATGTATATCAATTTAATATCTTGATAAACGAAGAATATATTGAAACTATGAGATAAAAGAAATGTTTAGCCCTCCCCCACCAAAAAAAGCATTTATTTAGAGGATAATCGACCATCTACAATTTTTTTATATTTTACAAATCTTCTTTAAAGGTTCATCCTTTTTTGAATATATTTTTATTTATTTATTTTGTCTTTGATCTATAATATTCATTGTGCTAATTACAAATTTGGAAAAATTTTATCCACTCACACTTATATAACTTAGAATTACTGCATATTCATCGGGAACTCGATTTTCTATAGGTAGCATAATATAATGCTATACAAATAAGGGAGATCACTAGGGGAGGTTCATTATTATTTAGAATATACCTAGTCAAATATAAATAATATACTTCATCATACGTCATATTATGCACAGTTATAGGTAAGTATAATAATTCCAAGGCAGCATTGCTTAATGAAGATTCCAATAAAACAAAAATTTTTAAATTATAGAATTTAAAAAAACTTAACTTACCTATATCGCACCATGGTTATTCTTCGTTCCTCGAGTGGAATATTCTTGATGTGTTTGTGTTGAATTTCAAATTGACGATAAAACATTTCTTTAGTAAAACAAATCTAAGAAGAGCTTAAGTTAATTATACAAAAGAAGAATTGTCAGTTTTATATTTAATATGTTTATCAATAACATTTTTATTCAATAACAAATTAAACCATAACCAATGGTCTATTTTGTATAATATATTACGTTAAGGTAAATAAATCTATCATTATTTGAATTCATCGACGTTTTGACTGTAATTCTAACTTTACACACTTAACGATCAAATTTTTATAATAAGTACTAGTATCACCAGACAAAAATATTAATTCAATTTTGTGTGATTGTGCAATGCTCTTACCAACATATACTACTGACATACACGCATTAAACGTAAATGTTGAACTAAGAATTATTTTATTACAAACAACATTTACGAAAAACGATAATTGAATTTTCATGTATTCCATTACACCTAATGAATATTACATGAATAATTTCAAATTACAATAAAATATACACATAATAATTCATAATAAAATAGTAAAGCTGCTTTAATTCTCGTAAATCAACATTATTTCGCTAAAATATAATTAGTACTAATGTCTATCGTGTCGCTTCTGCTCAGTCACGGTTCAAAAAGTGCACAAAACTAATTTACCGGTTAAGGTTTAACCCCAGTATCGTCGCATCCGATAATTTTGACTAAGACCACTAGATTGCAAGAATAACGCTGAAAACAGTTAAGTAGGTATCTAATACAATACTCGAAAATATAGAATTTTCAATTAGAATTAATCGAATAATTAGAAAACTATATTGACGTAAAACTATATCTACGACCAATAATCACATACGCGAGTGAAACATGGTCACTGACCAAAGGAGACAGCAAACGATTAATGACCTTCGAAAGAAAAGTTCTGAGAAATATATATAAGGTCCGAAATTCAATGCAGAATCACAAACTTACGAAAGAAGGAAAAATCAAGAATTATAAGAGTTATATAACAGGCCAAACATTATTTCATATATAAAAAGCAAACAACTAGAATAGTTCGGCCATGTCTGGAGATCGGATAGACAAGTAATAAAAGAAGTTTTAGTTAACAAAATAAATAAAAAACGTCCACTAGGAAGACCAAGGACCCGATGTGTGGACGTTATAGCTCAAGATACCAAAAATATAGAAGAAGAGTAATCTTTTGATGACTCTTTTAATAGAGAGAAATGGAGAGGTTTTGTGATGGCAGCGATGGCACTTAATGGACCGATAAGCTGAGGAAGAAGATATTGACGTGTGCAGATTTTAATCCACATCGTCGTACTCAGCGTCGAAAAATAGATAAGATGGCAAAAAAACATTACCAACATTTTGGGTATCCGAAAACTCAAAATATACCATAATATTTTCTGTATCTACTTTCTCCAATCTTTTTTTTCAATAAAACCCTTGAAAAATGTTTAATTAATTATTCGTCCGTTAAAAATTGTATTGCATCAAACCAAAACATTTGCAATAAAATTCTCCAACTAGGTACCAAGTTTCATAAATATCGGTTGAACCAATTTTCTTTTATGTACCTTAAAATGTATAATTTTAGGTAAAACTAACGAATTTTGTCGAAATTATAATTTCAAACAGTTAGAAACAAAAAATTTAACTTCAAGATTTTTTTTTTTTTAGATCAATTAGACATATATGTGAGTAAGTTCATATTACATTTTCAAATTTTAATATCGAAAATTAAAAATTTTATTACATAAAAACTTACAAAAAACGAGAAATTTCCAATATTTTCAAAATGCTTTACTCAAAATTAATTAAATGTTTTTGAAATATTTATAAAGTATTTTTGTAGCCATTTTTAATATTTGGTGGAAGTTTTAAGTTTCTAGCAACATTATTTATGATATTATGTTGAAATCTAATTTTTAATTTTACAAACATTCCGGTAATAACATATTTTACCATTTTTTGTCAATTTTTCTACAGATTTTCTACATTTTTGAATAAAGTATTGATAAACTTGGAAAATGACCTCTCTAAGGTACCTACCGTCTGGGCGTGATTTCGGATCTGTAATGTTACTTACTTTTGATTAAATGTTCTATGACAAAAAGTATTTCCAGAAAGAAAAAATAATAAAATAAATAAATATTATTGTGAAATCATAAGCTTTTTTACTCCATTCAGAATCTAAAAGAAGTTGTAAGAAAATGTTTGACAATTATTTCTAACAGAAAAAATGTTTTCATAAAAATAAATAAATAAATAAAGAACATCAGTATAAAAGCATTATTAGCCTCTGCGCTCCACTCAGATTCTAATAAAAGTTATTTATTATTTATGATGAGACCCTAAACAAACTTAAGTCTTTCTTTGATACGTTGTAATAAGGTAGGAAAGTACAACCGTACAATAAATTTAAAGTCTCCCTCTTTGATGTTTTATCAAAACCACCACTACTGCCATCCCACCCCCGCCATACCATTAAGTCTTTATAATTTTTTTGGCTACTTCGCCCTCCCCCCCCATTTAAATGTTCTTCGTACCATTCATTGGATCAGATAGAACATACACAATTTGATAAGCTTATCGAAATTAGTCGACACAACGTGAAAACATACATTTATCTGATTCACATGCTCTGGAAATAGGCCATGACCCTTTACTGCGCTGTACTTAGCAAAATATGCAGTGACCCAATTCAAGCCGTGTTTGGAATTCGGGACGCTACTCGAGATTTTTTTTCTAGGTCACGTCCGCGCAACTCGCACGGCTTTCATTAACGGATCGTCCGCAATTTTCAGCGATAAATTTTTTAAGGAATTGACTATAAGTCCACAAGTATATAATAAGGTACATATAATTAGAAAAAAAATCGTGTACTGGAACGGATATTTTTATACAAATATCAAAATTATTGTTTTTATTAAACGTTATTTTATATATTCTAAGAATTTCTTTATAAATTAGAAAATACTTGTGAAATTTTCAATTGGTAAATGTCACTTTGGGATAACTATTATGTTGTTGTTTATTGTATTAGATAATAATTCAGAATTAAATTAAATTGTGATAGTCCAGTAAGTAGTAACAATTAAAAAATAACAAACCACTGTATTCATATTGAATGAATTAGGTGTATTTTTACTTTTAATCAACTAAAAATTAATAATCACCATAAACTTATCAACATTTTTAATAAACATTGAACTGAATTGAATAATTATTAACTCGAGTACAGCTTAACGATATTGTTTAGGGTGTTGAGCAGTTCAAAACATATTTGATTTATTGAAAAAATTATGATTTTAAAACATTAAGGGTTTTAATATCGTTCAGTAGGTAGTTCAAGTAATTGAAAAATTATTAAAATTCAACTAAATATGAAAAAAGTTTAATATAAAAATACATCCCAAATGCTTGAAACCCATTTACAAAGGACAGGTTACCAACAATAACGTCATAAACAATGTATAATAATATTTATTATATCTAAATTTTGTCGTATTGTATATAGCAAGCCTGAGATAAAGTATTGAATTAAATAATAAAATGTATAGCATTACTATATTGAAATTAAATTAAATTAATTTCGAAATACACAGAGGAGAGGGTGAGGTGATCACGCACACAAATATCCATTGGAAATGTCAGTATGTTTAAGTCGAAATCCTCGTCTGCCACAACTTTTATGTCAAGAATAATAAATTAAACAATTAATTGTCCGTAACTATACTGAACGTAGTCGATTAGTCAGTTGTATCTATGTGCAGCTACTGCCACATAAGTGCATTATAATTATATAATATAATATGTGACATCTGTCACTTATAATTATAGGCGATTATGCTCTTTTAATATGATAACACAGGAATCGGGAAACCGATACTCAAACCCGTAAGTCAGGTTGTTTAAAATTTTATCGAATTATCGTTATCAAACTACCAACAAGTGGAGCTCTAAGGAGGAGGGGGTGCAAGAAGTGAACATGCATCAAATTTCTGAATTTATATTGTTAAATTTTGAATATTGGTTAGGTCTATTATAAGTTTTCTAATTCTTATCAACACTTATAAGTTCATCAAGATTTCTGATTATATTTGAGTGGTATCTACCTACTCAGGTGTCTGTGCAGCACACTTAGATAAAGTATTCAGTACAGTTTAATCGTGAAAAAATTGTGATGGACTGAGTGATGCTTTTTTTTTTTGTGTACAAACTTCAAGAATATTTTCATGTTGGTGAGCGGAATCAATAACCTATTTTACATATTGCGAATACGAGATTTTATAGGGCAATTATAGAAGTTGACTCCTTTGATATTGAATTTAATACAAAATTGAATACAGCATACAACTTGACTCTCCTAAAGTCCTATTTTGATATGCCACTCAATTTTTGAAATTTGCGTCTTGTAGTGCAATGTGAAGTCTAAAATTCTCAAAAATCGAATGACATTTTTAAATAAGAATTTAAGAGGATTTGAAACTTCATGTGAATACTTATTTTCCAGCTTTAGTAGAATTTAAATTAAGTATAACAATAATTTCGCTAATTGTTGTTCAAACGGAAAATGGATTTCACATGAGATTTTCCGCCTTACTCTAACCCCTGTGTTTTGACGCTTTGAAACATTAACGTCGAAAAATTTCAAAAATCGAGTTGCACATCAACATAGGAGTCTATATGGAAGATAAATCTTATGTTAAATTTAACTTTATATTTAATTTAATATTAAATGAGATATGCCGTAAATACTCTCTGAAGTCCCGCATTCACAAAACCCAAAATAGTTTATTGATTTCACTAACCAACATGAGGTCCTTCTAAAAGTTTATATGAAAAAAAGGTCACTGTGTAAATTTACAGTTTTAGGGTAGAATTTTACAAAAAACAATATTATCTCATTATTCAAACATGGATTTGAAGTTTTAACGTTGTCTTTTTCATTATTATTTTTACCTAAAAAACATTTATTTATATATTAAATTTTGTTAAATTATTTAATTGATTTTGAAACTAATTAATTAAATTTTATTACTACAGTTATGATATTATGAAGTATTTTTTCGAACAGTAATTTTTTTAAATCGGATTTGCCTTAGGATTTTATTTGTATAACATTACAACGAAAATATTTATAATTAATTATGACATCTTATGATAACTAGGTACATAATAATAGCACATACATACATTGTGTCATTATAATTTTAATTTAACATTTTAATTTTAAAGAAACATACATTTTAGTGGAATGGTATTTAACTGACTAAAACCACATAGCGTTACTGAATTCTGTTATTAATATATTTGTACACACAAATCTAATTACTTTTATAAAACATACGTTACCTAAATGTAACCCTTAATGAAAAAAATCTTTATGAAATTGAACTATTATTAATATACATGATAGTTTATAATAATTACGTACCGAGATAAATTAAATCGATACATCGATACGTAGTCAAATGTGTCTGATGGTAGTATTCACTTTTGAGTGTTTGGTGTGTCTGTACAAAATTGTAAAATTAAATGTTTTAATTTTAAAATGCATATTTTTGACATTTAACAATGATAAAAAAAAACTAGTTTGCATATAAATGCATATTTTGAATATTCAACTTTCAAGTGCATGTTTGGTGATTTTAGGTCTACAAGACCTTTGCCTGTAGTTATTATTTATGCTGTAGGAATATCTATGTGATTTTTTTTGTTGTGCTACTGGATCCAGTAACCCTGGGCCGCCTCCACAAATACTTCACTGCACGCGTGCATTTCATTAATTGCACGTTCGCACAGTTGTAAGCATATTCAAATCAAAACCCTCATTAGCCATGTCAATAATAACAACAATTTGAACTCTAAATTTTGTTAGCAACTCCATGTATAATATAGTACAGTGGTTCCCAAATGGTGAGTAATTTACCCCTGGGGGGTATTACGATATTACACAGGGAGAAATTCAGTGACAGTGAAATAACGAGAATATTTCTTGTTGATTTAGTTAAAAAAATAAATGTATTTTAAATCTACTTAAATTATTTAATTTATATTTACATTTTATATTATAATTATTAAATTAAAAATTTAATAATTTGTTCTTATATTTAATATACAATATTAAACATAATTATTAGTAAACTGATTTATATCCAATTTATGAAATAATGAAAACCAAAATTTAATAGTTTTGTATAAATATACTTATAATTAATTAATTAATGAGAGAGAATCAATTTTATTTAAGTGAACTGCTAAAAACTGGGTTGCCTATATGACACAGTGTATAACAATAAATTAGACATTATTAGTTACAGAGTTTTAAATATTGAAAACGTATACAATATGAAATATAAATAGTAAAAATAGATCGAACAATATTAAGTATGGAGTTATCTTAAAATGATAAAATACTAATGAAATATTAATAAAATATTAGTAGAAAGAAAGAAGTGTTTGTTTGAATAAATAGTAAAATATTACGAATATAAATGCTTATGTATAATATTGAGCGTATCACGCATAATAATTAAACACATTTCTTTCAATTCTCTTAGTTCTAATAAATTATTTTTGAAAAAGTCTCTGAGCAGAGGTTATGCGGTTCTGCGTGCCCCGAACCAAAGACAGTGAACTTCCCAATTGTTTATTCGGTACTGTTCTTGAAGAGATCGAATAGTTGACTCGTACATTGATTTTTTTTCCTCGTCCACTATTTTGTCTTAGATTTCATTGTTCGTTTCTCAACGTAGTGTTTGGATCTAGAATCATTTCTTTTTTTTTTTTATTCTGTCAAGAATTATTATATCGGCCCGCCTGTTATTGTGTACTTCTTCAAATTTTCCAGCTATACAGTTATTTTTTATGATTTATTAGTATAGCCTAAAAAAAAAAAAAAAAGTGAAAACATTGAGTAAAGTTGATTGATATTTTTGAATATTTAGAAGGGGTGAACGGGATTTTCGAAAAATTACAAGGGGGGAATAGAATGAAAAAAAAAATGGTTGGGAACCGCCAGCACAGTGCGAAGACGATTCGTCAGTCGTACCTTTGTATGTGTGTGTGTGTGTGTGTGTGTGTGTGTGTGTGTGTGCAGCACGTCGTCGTGCATGTGGGAACCGATTCGCGCGCGGATGCAGCCGGCAGTGCCGTAAGTCACGTGCGGGTGTCCGAGGGGTTAATGGGTCGTGAGGAGGGGGGGAGGTCTTCGTAAGGGGAAGGAGGGAACGCGGAGTGAGGGACACCACCGAGTGGTGCGCGTAGGTGGTCCGTAGGCGCGGTGACCGCGGCTTGCGCTCGCTATACCGGTGAAATCGACCGGAGCCTTGCCGCGGATTACGGAGCGCCGCCACGTCACCCGCCGCCCGCACACATTTACGATTCGCGTCAACGGCTGCGGCGGCGGCGGGTGGTAATGCTCCTCCGATTTCGCGCAAAGTCGATATCAGGCGTAAACCGAGGCTGACCCCGATTCGAAGGGGGACTGGGAATCGGTCGCAGCCGTGGACGCGGGCCCAGAGGTTTCAGCATCCCCCCTATCCCGGGGGAGTTTTCCCGCGGATTCTGGGGCAGCCGCATTGGCCGTGTTACGCGCGTATACGACGTACCCCAGCCAACGAAATTCCGCACCCCCGCTATACCGGGGATGGCCAACCCAAAGTTACTGGTGGACCAGAGGAAGCAAAAAAAAAAAAAAAGTCGGACATACTTTACACGATGGGTGTTCTTCGCACGACGGGTGGGATTCTCTTGACGGGTGTATTTAATTTTAAAGAAACGATAAATCATTTCTTGAAAATCAAACGATTCTGAACGAGGGAAGTTAATAATATAAAAAAAAATGAGAAAAAAAATGTTAGAAAAATGTCCAAAATTTTTTTTCAGATTTTCAAAATTTTCTTGCGCCAAAATCTTCCTTATATGATTTTCTATATATGTTTAAATTTTCATAAAATTCGGATCAAAAAATGATGGTTTCCGAGTCATTTTTGACAAATTTTGGGTAGTTTTTTCCAAAAAAAAATTTAAGAAATGAGAAATTCAAAAAATGACCTCTTTAAAGTACAATCTAGAGGAAAATTTGGTTTCAAAAAGTTATTGATCGAAATTTTTGGATAAGTATTTCCAAACGAAAAGTTGTACACAGAAAAAAATAAATAAACATCATTGTAAAAACACTAGCTTCTTCACTTCGTTCAGAATCTAAAAAATATTTCATTAAATTTGTATTTTTTATGTTTACAACTAATTTAATGCGAGATTCGATATAGATGAAAATTCAGCAAAATCGACTTCTCTGTCTGTAATTGAGACACATAATAAGTGTGTTAAGCCCTGTCCACACTAAGAAACATTGTAGCAAACATTTGTTGCCGACCAAATTTTGCTTCCCGTCTAATGGCGGTAAACATCAAAGACATCGGAAACATTGTCGGCAACAGTGTTTTTCCTTGGTGTGGACGGGGCTTCATGTTAGAAAAATTGTACGTTCACATGTTCACATGTGTAATAATAGTTCTAAACATAGATAATATTTTGTGCAAAAACTCGTAAAAATTGATTTTTTTTTTTCAACATTACCTACATAATCATTAATACCTACGTTTTACGAAAAACATAGTAAAATAAAATACAGATAAACGCTAAAATTTTGTGAAGTGTGCTACATTTGAAAATATATCACAGATGAAAAAGGTACACGGACCGCCAGTTGCCCATCCCTAAGCTCTACGAATTCCCGGGATTGGCCAAGTCTTTATATCCGTATGCATAAATATATATATATACATATATGTATTTATAGGGCAAATCGTCCCTAAATGTTCGGCGGTACTTAACCCTAGATTACCGTTCATCCCATGTACGGTTCGGGTATAACTCTGGACACTTACGAAATTGGAAATATCCCGATGGGACCGTATTTTCAGCCTACACTTGGCCAAACCAGAAGTGTACGCAGAATTTACGCGCAAAGACGAGTATCATCGTAAATCTCTTACGTCATTCGATATGAATTCGATATTTTTGGTGAGTCGAAATGATAGTTTTGACACCGCGATTTCACATTTCAAGCAAACGAGTCGCTTCCCCTCCCCCTCATGTTTGAACAGTGCTTGAATCGGGGCAGGACGCGCGAGGACAGAGTCTAGGCCTCCTACTTTTGAAATTTTTTTTCTCATACCCCTACTAATTTTTTAAAAATCACCCACGAACATTGGCGCGACTTGAAATTTTTTTTTTTGGGGGGGAAGGACTAATATGTTTATTTGATTGATTTAGCCCGCCAAAAAGACGTTAAACTTATGGAATTCTCAAAAATTCTGGGAGGCTATGAGTAGTTTTGAGGGGGCTTAATCCCACAAACCCCCCTTTAATTACGCCTATTCCCATGAGTATATGAGATATTACCATTTTCGGTTTATGCATTTCTTTTTTAATTTTTTCCCTATTCAAGAACTGAGTTTGAGTAAATTCAATTTATACGTGAGTCGGTAAAACTAAAAATTTCCGATGTTGCGTAAAAAAAAAAAAAAACCGAACACACTTTGCACCGTGGGTATTCTTCACTCCTTGATGGTCTTGGTGGGTGTGTTGAATTTTAAAGAAGCAATAAATCATTTCTTTATCAAAACGATTATGAGTGGAGCTTCAGTAAATCGTACACAACGATAACAATTGTCAGTTTTATATTCAGTTGATATGTTTAGCAATAACTGTCACGTTTTTACGTTCTATCCGAAATTTTTCTATGACAAGGTATTGTTGATATTTTATCATGATTTAAACAATATTACTTTTGGAAAAAGTTATAACAAAATAATCTGTGTGCACTTAATTATTTGAGAAAATAATCAATTTTGTCGTGTTTTAATGTTTAAAGCACTTATGATTAAAAATTGCCATTACTGATTTTAACGGATATGTAAATACAAATTGGCTTATATATGAGCAAACTAGTATACAATTTTTGACACTAAACACAATAAATTGAATATTTTACATAATAATTTTATTTGGAAGAGAAATCTGCAATTGTTTGGATTAACCATCATTTGAGCCATAATTTTAAATTTTTAACACTCGAGAACATTTTTTTCAGGGAGCAAACTTTCATAAAAATTATGTCATATGTAGAAAAACACGTGATTATTTTTTTGGAAAAAGAAAATATTGAGCGTATTTTAAATTTACAACTATTTGTTAAAAAAAAAAAAAATAAAAAACAAACATTTTACATAAAAATAAGAAGTTTCATACAGATTCTAACATTGGATGGTTGTTGGTTATAAAATCAAAAGTTAACTTGCGATATTTAAGATTTTTCATGTTAATTGCTCATATATTATGAGTAAGGTTGCATTAAATTTTCAACTATTAATAGAGTTTTAGAATTTCATGAAATTTATTTTCTTGAAATATTTCACGAAACTTTCACTAAATATTTCATTTATGTGAAAAATAAAAAAATCCAAAATTATATGTATACCCGTATATAATTAGAAAGAGAGGACAATGAACGTGTTTAGAAATATTATAGGTATTATATGTTTATTGTATGAAAATTTAAAATACAAAGGATTTATTACTTATTAGTGAATAGTGCTCATGGTTTTTTATTTGTTATATTTTTACATAAATTGGTAGTTTTGTAATTTTTAATTTTTAACAATTTTATGTTTCTTTTAAAGCTTCTCAATTTACTATAGGTAACAAATTACTATAGGTAATAACCTTATGACAGCCTAAGCTGAATCAAATAAATGTATACCAGCTAAATTTTAACTAAATTTGCATTTATGAATTATTATTTTTAATAAATTGAAATTACAATTTTAAAATTGGAATTTCTGTTTTATTGCTTTTATCTTTTTTGTTTTTTGAGATGATCCTTCGATCGGAATACATTGGAGGATCCAGAGATTTTATGAATATTTTTGCTGACTGTAATTAATCAATTTAATTAATAGCTATATAGCACTCATTTTTTCAAAATAATTAAATTTAATTGCAACGTAATGAAAAAAGCCGTACATGCTTTACACTAAAGGTGTTTTTCGATCAGAGGAGATTTCATGCGTACTTTACATTTTTAAGAAATGATAAATTATAATATAATCAATAAAACGAATTTGAGTGGAGCTTCAGTATTAAACAAGACTATTTTACTTAAAAATTATAAAATTTATTATTATAAAAAAAATTATTTTTTCTCTGCCAGTTTTATATCTCACAAATAAATGAGAATAGGAAAAACTGTGAGAGAAAAACAAGTGTTAAAAAATTTCATTATTATCTCAAAATTTTCTTTCATTAAAACATTTTTAATATTATTGCCTATCTGTATTTCAATTTTCATAAAGTTTGGATTAAAAAAAAAAAAAATTAAAAGCATTTTGTCACGAATTTCGGGTTGTTTTCCCAAATTTTTGAAAACCATTCAGAATTTTGAAAAATAATTTCTCTAAAATTATATCTAGACAAAAATTTTGAACAAGTGTTTCTATATGAAAAAAAACGTTTACTGAAAAAAAACATAATTATAAAAACGCTTCACTTAGAATCCAATAATTATTACGTACTTTTTGCTCTTTTTTACTTTTATTAACAACAAAATATTTTCAAAATGGAGAATATTTTAATTTTATTTAACGATAATTAAAATGGATAAAAAGTACTGACGTACTAGGCACTAAGGGTATTCTCGTCCTCGGGTGGGATACTCTCGTTAGGTGTGTTGAATTTTAAATCTAAGAAGTCCATGCTTTTTACGATTTCACGATAAATCATGTCATCAATAAAAAGGCTCCGAGTTTCAGTCAATTCTACAGACAAATAATGGTTATTTTTAAATTGCGTATATTTTACAATATTTAATAACAGAATAATGCCCATTTCATTATTCGTTAAATTGATTAATATTGCCAAGTGAGAAAAGAGCAGATCTATATATTATGATTACACGTGTATACAATTATCCAAATATTCAAATCATGTATTTGTTTGTCACTTTCTTCTCGAATCATTGAATGAAATATTTAAATACTATATAGACAGCTAACCCGTGATCGTAAATTTTGTTTTTATTGAATTCTCAATACTTTTAACATAACAATAAAAATACGAAATGTCAGTGCTATTATATTAAATTATGGATTTTCGGTCGATCGAACAAAAGAATAATGTGAATGATTATAAAACGTTATGAAATAAAAACGTAATATCATCATGATATGAATTATGATAATGCTTATTTATTATTAATTTATATTTTTATTATCTTGCTTGATGAAATACATGTTGGTTTTCAATAACAATGAAGTATACTGCAAGGGCGCAAGGAGTGACTGAGAGGTCAGCATCTGCAATTCACCCTTCCCGGTGTACCACTGCATTGCAGTAGCGTAATCTCAACAATTGCGAAATAAACCACTACTCAACCTGCGTATACGACCCGTATAATTCTGGGGCTTTCAAAGTTTTTTTTTCCGAATTATCCTCACCCTCATCCAAAATGACACATCGAAATTTCCCTTCGACACTGTGACGCCACTGGGTCTAAATTCCTTAGCTAGGGAGAATCTTACCCACATTCCACAGCCACCAGAAGAAAAACCCTATCGCCTATAACAGCTGGGATCCGATTTTAGTTGACAATTAGTTGAAGAAAATTCGTTGAAAATTGTGATCGTTTAAATTATATTTTATACTAAAAATAATTGTATGTATATATTGTAAAAATAAAAATATTTTAAAGTTGTTATAACAATTGATCACAAAAAGTTTTATTTAATTGGACGGATACTTATAACCTATCACTGCTGTTTTATAAGTAATTGTAGTGTATTTTTAGCTAGTACTCTCCACACCAACAAACTATATTGGAATATCTGACATTCCTTGGTATAAAAGAAAAAAAAATTATGCTTATAGTTTGTACTGGCAAAAAAGGTCGTAATTTGTAATAGCCAAGTTACTCTGCACAAAAGCAAAACAATATTATTGACATGTAGAGTTCATATCATGTTTTTATCGAATGTCAAACCTATTACCTAGATATCAAATAAATGTTTGGATATACTATATCACTACGAAGGTTTCCATTTCCACAACGTTTCCAGTCATTTAAACTGATCAAAATTATTTTCATCTTTAACAATTGATAAATTAACAAAATTAGTTTTGCCAAAATTAATTGAAAGTTTTCCATGATTTAGATACCCAGTTAACTACTTTTTTAAATTTCAGTATAGACTTTTTCTCACTTATTCTTACTACATCCTCGCTTACACTGAACAAAAAGTCCGGCTAAGTTTCACACGAACTCCAGAAACTACGTTCGGCTCCCTTGTGCTTTTTATCGACCCATTTTGATTTTCATCACATTCACTCACCGTTTTATGTGCGAACTGCTGATCTGCGACTCTGTTTACAATAATAAACAGCAAATAATACAATTTACTGGCAAATAGGCGATAGCACTGATATACAATTTTAAATAGATCAATATCTATTATTTTTTCACATCTTAAATTGAAGATCTCTAAGATCAGCTCTACCATTTTTTTCGGACAGTTTCGGAAAAATTTTACACGAGTACCAAAAGTAAAAACTAGTTTCTCCAAACAAAATTGGTAGTGTGTTTTTTTTAACGGCACAAAGTTACTGCGTAATTGTCACAAGGGTGTTCCTTATTACACTTTTCGAAATAGCCCTGCCAAAAAACTTCAACTACTAAAAAATATAAAACACGCAAAAAAATATTAAACGATTTGGTAACTTTGGACCGGTGCCACAAGAGTCCTAAAGTTATGAGTAATAAAAGTGTATTTAAAATCGTTTTTTTTTTTTTTTAATTTTTCGTTTATTATAATTATGAAAACAACTAAACACTACATAATAATTGTTGGCACATAAATTATAAAAAAAAATCAAGTTTACAACAATTTATTTTTTATAACTTTAAAAAATATATATATATTTACATACATTACAAATAGAATGATTTTAAATAGAAATTCTAATTAAAAAACACGAAAAAAAAAATTATTTAAAAAGTTAACATTCAATTTAAATCATCATAACTAAGAACATTAATATTTTTTAATGTTCTTCCATTTGTTTATTAAACACGTTCTTTTATAAAATTTGTCAACCTTAAATTATAATCTAATAGTCCTTTTATTTTCTTATTGTCAAGGTTATAGTTGTGCAGTTATTTCTTAAAACTTTAATTAAGTGTTGTTTTAAGTTTTACCTTTTGTTTTATGGTGTTGTTATAACCCAATTAATTTTACTCCTCTATCAGAGTAATTAAAACCATACCAAATTACTTTTCCAATTACTTTTCAATGAGTTCTAGTTCAAAAAACCAGTGTTGATACGATATCATTTATAAAGGTTATAATATTAGGCATGTAGTGTGTACAGGTAACCACCCACCTCTCTTAGGGTTCAAATGAAGTTTAATTATTTTACAAAATTAAACTCGTTAAAAGAGTTCATTAAATATATTCTATTTATAGACCGTAAATATCATCCACTTATTGCCTCAGAGAAATCAATTTTCGGAATCGTCTATAACTTTTCTCATGAATAAACTAGGTAACGAAATGTCGAAAAAAATCAATTACACCGATTCAATCACAACTCAAAAAAAATAATGCTGCTCAAAACACGAAATCTACACTGGCTATAGTAATAATTGCGTAATATATAAATGGACAATATTTCCAATAAAATAAAACTAGATCATTTGACTTAGAAAACATTGTAAAAATCTCGATTATTTTTAAGAAAATTATAAACACCGAATTGAATTATACAACAATTTCCACATAATGATCTATTTACGTTCGAAATGTCACTGATGTCTGCTCGATTAACAATTTTTCATACACGTTTATAATTACAATAGCTGATCAAATAACTCTTGTTGTGAATAATGGTCAACTGCTTAAATTATTTATTATTAGCATTACATAATATAAGAAGGCAACGCTGGGCATGAAAAATCTTCTATGTGCAAAATCTTAGTTTCCCAGAAGAGATATTTAAGTTGTTAAAAAAATCAAAATGCAATATAAAAATTAAAGAAATATATATTTATAAAATTGTAAAATAAAAAATAAATAAAATCCTCATTATATAACATAGTTTTATTAAAAAAGAATATTATAAAATTGTTTGTCAAGATTTTTGCACATAAGAGAATTTTTAGGGAAATTTTATTCAAATGCATCATATAAGAAGTTTATTACTAACTCATACCCATATAGGCGGACAGGCGGTAAATTTATTATTATTTTTATTTAATATTGCACGTGGTTATTTTACGGGTATAACAAAATTTATCAAATTATTAAAAATAATAGTAATAATAGTAATGAGAGTATCCAAACTTGCTCAAAAAATACGATAATATTAAAAAAGTAAGTAAAAAAAAATACCTTTTAATATTATTTGAAATATTGTTTACTAATTACACATAAGAGACTTTTTAGAAAAGTTTTAGTGTACCTTAGGAGGTGAATAAAATCATTTTTCTTAATTTTTACATCAATAACATATTAGAGTATTTATTTCATACAATTTTTTTCTTCTTTAAACCCAGGGATATCAATATCTAATTTTGCCTGATTTTACGCATGGAAGGTTTTTCACACCGAACGACGATATATGATTTTCCTTTTTAAGATTTAAAATTAATATTGAAACTTATTTTCAATTAGTTTATCTTATGCTTTTAATATCAAAATTTAAAAAATGCAATCTTATTCAATTGTTGTATTTTAATTGAAATTCAAATTAAACGAAATTATCAAGTTCCCAAGCTATAGAACCAGCGATGCTTTTTCCATGGTACTGTACCGTAAACCATTGACAGGTACGTAATTTTGGAAGAAAGCGGGAAATATTGGGAATATATTTCCATTCGCTAACTATAGTTTTTAGAATTCATGGAAATTCACGAATAAGCGTAAAAGGGTAGTAAATCAATTTCATACAATTTTTCAGTACATTAAAAAGAGTTGACTTAAATCTGATTGCACTGTAATTACCAAACCCAACATTTGTCTATTAATATTGACCTACGATTACCAACATAATATTATAGAAGTGAAAAAAAGAGCAAGTTGACTTAATGTTAACCACACATAGATTTTGTAGTATCTAAATGGAACTTAATAATTAAAACAATATTACAAGACTTGTTCTAAATCGCAGAACGAGATAACATTATTGATTTTTAAAATATACTTAAATCATATATCACAAATAATATATTATTCCATGCATTTCTATGTTACAGTTACTTATTTTACAAAATGTGATGACTTATCTCCCTTTTCACGCTCAGCCGTAAATTATTATTTGCTGTTATTTTATTCCTTGTATTTTGTAAATATTTAAATATATGACAAAGAGTTAATATAATAAAATTATACGAAATGTCGAGAGGGCAATTTGCACTACCGTAAAAAATTCGTGAGTCAAATGTAATTAATTTTTTTATTTTAAAAACGCCTTACATAATGGAAAAAATGTATGATTTTCACGTGAAAATTAATTAACTTATTAACTTTGATTTTTCACTATTATTTTGAAATTAATATTACTTAAGACTTAAAAATATATTCTGCTATAATTTATCTCTAAACAACTAAACTAATAATTCAATTATCCACTGAGCTTCGTTCAAAATCGTTTTCTGATCGAAATCTATTGTCATTGCTTTCAAACTTAAAACAATGGCATGTACTAACTAGATGAGCAAACTGTAAAAATAAAAATAAATTCATGCCTTAAGACATTCACACATTACATATTTTATTACAATTTATATAATTTCAATCTATAAGTTGTCAAAAATCAAGTAGGTGGATTATTATAATTTATATATAAATTATAATATTTTTCATGACATATAATTATTTCCATATTACCCTCCCCTCGTCCATAAATTATTTTTAATTAGGTCATTGATCACTTCATCAGGCCTGAATGCATCTATATATTATATGAGTACAATATATTATATAATACACGCATGTTATACTATTATACTGGCTGTAACGAGCGCATGGAGAATAACTTTTAGGAACGCCTAACAGACTTTTAACAAAAACTAAAAAACTAACGCAATAAGAAGGGGAATTCGTGACGGAAAAACGTACAAAAACTTTAGATTCGTATACGAATTCTACGAATGTGTGCGTTGTGTCCGATAAAGATTTATTTCCGGAAGTCTTGAAAGGCGTGCAAACTACCTTTCCACGAAAAAGCGAGTTCGTATAAAGTCATACCTATCGACGTTGATTGATTTTGTAATACACACATTTTTATTGAATATTATTTTTTTCCGAATCGAGAATACAACGTTATGTCACGAGTACAGGAATAGTAAACCTAGCATACATACGTTGGGTTAGGTTAGGTTGTATACGTGACTTTTTTTATTAAGTCTTTCATATTTAATTTCTTCAAAACCCTTGAAAACAACATTACATTCACAACATTCATTAATTGAGCCGTGTATATCGTAATTTGACGCGTACATATTTGCTATTAATTTAGTATTTAAGATACCACGTGTCTAAAGGTTTTTGTGCTGATTAAGTGTGTTAATTACTATTTTAGAGTGAAACGAAAAAGTAAGTAGTTTTACAATGATTTTCATTTCTTTTTATTTTCTGTATAAATTCGATGCGTAATTATAGTAACAATATCATAAAGTTTAAATGTGCGAGTATTCTTTAATTATTAATACATATTTTTTCTTCATAATGAAATTTATACAAAATGTTGTAGCAAGTAGCAAATAACAATTTTGTTGATCTTATTATATTGTCCCTAGATGATACATTAAACTGACTACTCTTTGAAATTCTCATTAGTAAACTGTATATAATAAACTAGATTTTCATGAAATCAATTTTAGTTGGTAAATCGAGTTTCTAAAACTAAAAACGTACGTATTTCACACCTTGGGTATTCTTCGATCCTCGAGTGAGATACTGTAGTGGATGTATGGAATTTTAAAGAAATAATTAATCATTCCTTTAATAATTTTCTGGATAATTTTTGTTTGCGTTATTTACACTTTTGTCGCAAAAAAGCTAATAATTCCACTTTTTTCAAATTCGTTTTAAAAAATATAACGAAAATAAATATTAATAGCACATGACGTGATTCAAAAATCACTTCTTCTGAAATTTTAGAAATGATCGAATAATGTGAAAAGTATATCCGACTTCGATTTCGGCATCCAATAATATCAGAGTGCATTCAATGAGCCTAAAAATACGATATAGAATAAATTTTCCATCCATAGAAATATTGATCGAAACTTTTGGACCTGTATTTCTACCCAAAATCGTGCTTCAATATATACGGGGAAAAAATACACAGATTTGTAAAACCTTTACATTCTTCGCTCCGCTTTAATCTAAAATACTAAATGTTTAAAATGTTCACTTATCAACAATAGTATTAATTATAACTGAAAAAAAAAATTACTACTTCTGTGATGAATATAGATTATAATTTTTTTAAATACACTATTAAATGCCGAACTAGCAATTTAATGGAACCTTTTTTTCCTATTTATTATGTCAAACGATCCCAAAAAAGTTTCAAAAATTGGAACTCATTTTTTTTTTTAATCATTAAAAGTTAGAATTTTTATGATTATCAAATGAGAAGATAAAAATTCATAAAAAGTAATATCTGTAAATAAATGATTATGATAAGATAAAATTCTGGAAAAAAGTCTCTAAAAATATAATAAAAACTCGAGATTCACTAAACATACCAAACATAAATAGTACTGAATCATTATTTTAAATTAGTGTATTTTAATTTTTTAAGTATTCTATACATATTTTATAATTGGTCAGAATGGAAGGATACGAGGGGATGTGACCCGCATACATCATTTCGTTATCATTTTCTACCCCACCACTTATTTTATATTAAATTATACGTTCCTCTCGAATTTTGAAAAATGAATCGTTTTTTATGATTTGCAGCTCCTTTAAACGTGACGATGTTGAATATATTTACTTAGAAAAATATCGCTAAATAATTTCTTGTCTTCAGAAGAAATAAAATATTAATGGAAATGATTAATGCAAAAGGTAGACATAAACCATTGTCAAAGTAAATAAAAGAGAGACGGTTGGTTCTCAGGAATATTTACATAGTAAATCAATCATGCAAAACAAACACAAGCTATGAGTACATCGGTTGTTATTATTGTTGAATAGGACTGCAGTCTTTTTGGTTCCTGGAATATTTAAATCTTCTGTACGTCAGTAAATTTGTTATAGTCAAAATGTGCTGATCCACTTCTTAGTAAAGTCAATTCAAATTTAAATACTTTTTGCATTATTATTACCACTCGTGGTAAATAGATATTCCACAAATTGTTTGACAGTTTAAAAGTAAAAAAGCTTACGACAAAATATTTAATATGTTTTAATTTGTTAAGTTGACAATAAAGAAAAGATTCAATAATTTTCATTCCGTAACTATGAATTGATTATGATATTTTCTCAGAAATTAAAAAATAATAATAATAATAATAACACTGTTTAAAGTAATTTTCTCGCATTTATCATTGTATTTGTTAATTTTTGTTTTCTTTTTGCAGGTTATTCGAATTATAAAAAAAAGAATAGTTGTTTAATGATATATTGACATTTATTTTATTCTTGTTGATTTCATCTTCATTTACGTGTTTTATTTTATTCATACTGTTCGAAAGAACAATACTTTAACGTTCATCGAACATAACATTTTGTATAGATAATTGTGCGAATACATTTCTTTTAACTTCCAGACTTGCTTTCTTTCCAAACTTTTATTTCCTCCGAGACATTTTTTTGTCCTCGATACTTAATTTCCAGGTATTTTTTTTTTTCAGAACTTTTCTTTCTTGAGATTTTTTATTTCCTACCATCTTTAAAAACACAATAGTCAGATACCGTTTGAAAATTGTACTGTTACGCTTCATGTCCCATAAAACGTCCTTTAATTATTGTCGTTGAATGATCATCTGCCAAATTTAGTACCCACTTTACACTGTCGACACTAACATTTATTGACGCAAAAATGCATTGTCCCATCTCGAGTTATAGTATGAATTTAGTAAGTGAATACCAATGTTTATAAACACTACAATATTGGTCAGTGATACGCAAACTTTTAGATTCTGAATGAAGTGAAGAAGCTAGTGTTTTTACAATGATGTTTATTTATTTTTTTATTTTTTTTTTTCTGTGAACAACTTTTCGTATAGAAATACTTGTCTAAAAGTTTCGATCAATAACTTTTTGAAACCCGATTCGCCTCTAGATTGTACTTTAGAGAGGTCATTTTTTGAATTTCTCAATTCTTCAATGTTTTTTTT